>WBNO01004134.1:0-102500 GCA_013400575.1 Peucedramus taeniatus
AAGAGATGAGAGGGCTCTTTGCATGTTAAATGCAGCAGGGTTTATTGAGGGCAGATCGAGGGTCCAGGCAGGGAGAAGGTAAGAGGAACAGCTGGGAGCAAACATGAACACAACCTCTGCTGAAGGGGACCAGAGGCAAAGGNTTTTTGCATAGAGACCCAGGGGTCTTGGGAGATTGTTCTCCTTTCTCATCCTAACTTAAAGGAGGGTGTCCTCCCAAGGCATTTTTGCCCTGTCTTCTCTAAGGCTGTCTCCCACACCCATCACTTTGGTGTAACCCAGGAACCTGAGGAAAGTGCATTCCATCTCCACCTCCAGGTCACTGAAGAAGATATTAAGATAGGCCCCAAGACAGCACCTGAGGAAACAGGTTGGTACCCAGGTTTCAGTTGTAAGAGACGCCATTCATTGCTACCCTTTGAACCTGAGACTCCAGGCAGCTATTACGTCTATTAGTCTGCACATCTAGACTATAATTTACTAGCCTGGTTAAAAGGATTCTCTGGGAGATTGTGTTGAAAGCCTTCTTAAAGCTCAGCCAGACAGCATCATCCAGTGTTCTCCTTTGATCTGCATATCTAGTAGTCCCATCACAGAAAACAATCAGGTTAGAAAGTGTCATCTGGAACCATGTGAAACCAGATGAAATCTAACTGGAGTACTGGTTTTGCTGCATATAAGAAGCCAAATAAGATAAAAAAATATTTTCACTTGAGGATTTCAACTCAGAATTTTTCCTCCTTAACTCCTGGTGGCATGATTTTGGCAAGTTAGAGAGAGTTGCAACTTGATCTTGGCAGGTTAAACATTTTCTGGCTTTAGTATAGCAGGTTAAAAGTGGTTTTGAGTTTTTCTTGGCAGTGAGCACTTGGCACTGGCTTATTTTCAGCTGGAAAGAGAATGTGGTAGTTGAACAGATTAGACAATGAAGGGGGCAGCTTACAAATGGCCTAAGTCAATATGTTTATCCCTAAGTGCAGTAGTTTCTAATGCAAGTCCTGTTGCTAGCAGAGTGTGTGTGATAGACAGGACAAGAAGCTGGTTTAAAAATACAAGTACTGTCATAAAAATAAGTCTTTTACTTTTTTTCATCAGCTGCTTTTTAAGTCTCTGGGTTTTTTGTATACAGGAATGTGTGTTAACTGAGGCTCTACCTCAGTTTTAATAACTTCTTTAAAGGGCTATATATTTCTCATTAGAGTGTTTTCATTCTTGACAATGTTATTTATGCATCTTAAATAGATTAACTTCTACCTCCCTCTTCAGAAATATTTTGTTAAACTACACTGTAAGAGGTAGATATTTGCATGGCAATAGCAAATAAACACCTCTTGGGATTCTGAATACTTACTGAACTATTTCAACTGCACATTTGTTTTTTAGCCCAGATTTAGTAAAATTCAAGGGTATCCAAGTATGAAATAGCTTACAGAGAAATTCACATTGGTTTCTTAATTTAATTTACTTATTAAAAAAAGCTACAGAGTGAAAAAATATAGTATTATCTTTGGCAATTTTGGTTCATATAGAGACATTCAGAATAGAATTTGGGTGAAGTTTCATAACATTGCCTAAAGTATGGTAGAGCATGGACTGTAACTTCATGCAGCAAACTATACTTATAATATTGATACTGACTCTGAACAGGTCTAAAAGTACCTGGAAAGTGTCTACATCAAGGTGACTTCTTCTTCTGTAGATTAGCTTTATACACATAAAGAAGTTAATTAACTGAACAATTATTTATAAGGGAGAATATATTTCTTTCTAAAGTATTGCAAAGCTAGTCCATGTTTGAGAGGAAGCCCAGACAGTGCCTTGGCTTGAAGATCATTAATAAATGGAATAAACGAACGTAGAGGGTACAGCTGGGAATTCCACCTTTCTTTCCCCTTGGGCAACCACAATGACTGCAGGGTACTAAGTAAATGTAACAAATGCAAATTTGGACCACAAATCTTCATTGCTGGTTATATTACTCATGACAAAAAGGACAGCCTGGTTTCAGATCCCAGGTTAATTTTACAGAGGCAATAAGTACAGGAAAAAGTAATTTACTGGACCAAATCCTTCCCTTTTTTTTCCTTTGTCCTTCCTTGCACAAAACTTCCATCAAAGCCCAGAGATAATATTCTTGTGAGAAAGGACAGTAAGGGTTGACACATTTGTAATCCTTAATGAACATGGCTATCACAGAATATCTTACTTGTATAGGAATAGTTGTGCTTTCCTTGTACAGTGGCTCAAACTTTTGCATTTTGAAGAGCATTATTATTTTCTGTCCTGTCATAGCTTAATTTGTGCAGCTATGAAAGGGGATACACTTTTGTTCCTTTCTCCAAACTGCTTCTAACCATGCAGGAGCTAAAATAAGCTCTTTCCAAGCCTAGAACGCATTCTCTCCTACCTTGCATGAGGACAAGAAGTTTTAGAGCTTGGTTGTCAGTTGTCTCCAACTATCTCCAAAGCACAAATTTGCACAATTTAGCTGCAGAGCTATGAAAGAAAACTTCAGTGTGCACAAATGAGTAGCAGAATACTCCTTTCTCCAAATACTCCAGAAAGGGAGGAATGGAGTTATTATTTCCATGTTAGGTTGTCTCAAGGGAGCACACATGGCTGTGCTGCTTGTACTTGACACATCACACAGAAAGTATCTAAACCTATGTGGTTATCAAGTCAGTGGTTTTTTCAAACTCATGATCCACCATTAGAAATCTTTCATAATTTCTAGCAAGCACTGTTTGAGTTGAGCTTCCTCATTTTTAATTCATAAAAGATAAAACATGTAAGAGTCAGTGATAGTTACAAATATCCATGAAAAATTAAGTGTAAAAATAATGAAATGTTTGTTACATAAATGAAGTAGCAATTAATGTTTTCTCTTTCTGTTTGGAAGATAGGATATTAAAACTGTGTTGTTAAATTTCCTACTGTGAACATAATTTCCTGATTCTTTTTTACAACACATTATCATAATGTCAATAAAAGACTAAAACTAACAAATAGAAAAATACTTGCCTGATGTAAGTGTAACACAGAAGGTTATAAAGTTGCCTTTTATGATGACTATACAATATCATTTTATTTTAAGATCTAATAGCAAGTTGATTCAAAGGGTAAGACTTACAGAGTCATTAAAGCAAGTAGAAAATTGCCTTCTACCATAGTCACCCAGTCTTTTTAAATCAAAGAGTTTTATTGTTGGTGGTGATGTTTGCATTTGCGGGAGGTAATTAGGGAATGAGTTAGACATCACACTCAGAGCCCTCAAGCTTGTCAACAAGAACCATAAAACTTCACTTGAAAAAAAGAAAAGTCAGTTTAGAAGGCAAATTGTAGGGAATAGAGGGAAACAGAATCATAACATTTGGAGTCAGTTTGACCTCTGCTGTGTCTATCCACAATATGGAGAAACTCATATATGCTTCAATGAAAACTTCATTGCTCCTACCAGAAAGAACAAAATGTAGAGATTTTCATACTGGTAGCAGTAGTAGATAGTTGAAGGAGGAGGCAGGTGTTAATTCCTCCTTCTCCTCTGCATCATGTTGGTAAACTGAATAGAGAAAGGTGCAATTCTACTCCACTCATCACAGCAGTGGTCACTTGTGAGCTGTGGGGCAGGGAGCTCTGATGAGGCACGCTGTTCCCTGCGAGTCAATACCTCTGTGCTGACACAATGAGATCCTAAGGCATGGTCTAGGCTTTTGTTATTATCTCTTATATGAAGGGGCTGGGTGACCCAATTGGTTAACACATTAGCTTTTCAATTTTATAGCCTTAAGTCATGGAAGACCTCTTCCTAGATTTCAGGTTTTTTTTTTCCTCCACAGCAGAAAGCAAAATTGGCAGTCTGTGCCCACCAGCCACAGAAACAGAGTTATGCCAAACAACTGTGTCCTGAACTTCATGGGTAATTAGCTGTTGAAGCTGTGCCCAAGAAATAGGTTCTGTTGCCCATGGGAAGAAGTGTGAAGCTGTTCTTAATGTCCCAGCTCATATCTCTTAGTAAGTCTTATGAGCAGTCCTGCTTAAGAAACTAAATGTACAACAGGGAGTTAAAAATTATAGTACCCCTTTCCCTGACTGAAATATTGTAAACTTGTTACACTGGGGCCAGGATTGGTGTCAATGTACTTTGTGTGAAAAGTGCAATAGAAGCATTAGTATTTGACAGCCCTGGTTGAAATAAGTGAAATTAATGGAGCTCTTTTCATATACGACAAGGCCATGGCACCCCTTTCATGCTGCTTACAGACAGAGGAAAGTCAATACTTTTTTATTACTTGATGCTGACCTACATTTTGCACTACAAGTGCCAGGCCCACTAATTGGTTTCAGTTGTGAGAAAAGTTTGCCCCAAAGAAATACTGGAGCAGATAAATCAATCTTTTTTAGGGTAGCTTAGTGGGTTTTGAGCACTTGAAATGACATTTGTGTTGTATTGACAGAATGGGTTGTTACACTCATTTTGTCATGTCATAAGGCCTTGTACTAGTTGGAAGTATTGTTAACCAGTATTGATAAATTTGCTGAGAATAAAAGTTAGCTGGATCAACATTTTACTTGTCTAAGAGCTTGCTGTTTCTGGTTTGCTTCCTTGTTAGAGACCTCTGTGGATATTAACAGGTCAGGAGGCTTGCTATGACAGCTCAATTTAAAACTTTAATTTTACTATTACAAGCATTAGGATCATAGGAAACTCTTAAATATGACCACTTAGTGTTAAACAGGTGGGGTTGTGGAGGAGAGCTGTGCAGTGACACTTGGCAGTACTGCCTGGTTTCCAAAGGAGCTGGTACACATGGGATGTCTCCTGACTTTGTGGGAAAGCAAGTTTGCTTAGTGGCTTACTCTACACTAAGAACATATCTGCTGCAGGGACATTTGTGCAGAATTTCCCACTGCATCCTCTAAGGTCTTGGTGTGTACCTGTGGATATTAGTTTCAAAGTTTTTTCTAAGTTTTTTGTTTCCTGGTTTTACTACTCAGTAGCATGAAGATAGAATTATGATTCCAGCAGCTGTGCTCATTTTTCAGTTATTCTTTCTGCCATTAATTCCTAACAGATTCACACTGAGAATTGGTGTTCTATAAAGAGAAAAATAGAAGAGGCCTAATGTCTCTATAGGGGCAACAGATACAATTCCAGCACTAAAAAAGAGTTTTTCTGAGATGCAAACTTTTCATGGATTGGTTTACCTTTTACACAGCACATGGTGCCATGGTTGACATAATGCATTTATACACTGTTTTTAGTATTTTTTGATTGACTCAGAAGAGGAATCACTGCTCTGAATATCTGCTATTGATGGAATGCTTTGCATTTCAGAGAATGCTTTTCATTATACAGTTTATATTTGAAACTTCTGCACAAGTTGCTTCTACTAACCCATGAAGGAAATCTATATTTGTGCAGCCTAACACAAATTTAGTCTCAATTCATGCAACCAAATCTCTACTTATTCAGCAAACACAAGTTTTGTCATTACAGAGAAAGGAAAGACTATCCTATCCTGTAAATCAGATAATGTGAGTTTATTGTATGCTTATTGTTCCAAGTTTATCACATGCTTAACAGTTTCATAATTATTATGGACTTGAGAGATTTGATATATGAAATTACCCTGATGTGTGTATGCAGGAGCTGAGAATAAATGGTAATAATAGTGCTCTCTGGCCTTAGAACCTGAGAGTCAATATGCTACTGCTGTTTGTCTGTTCTTGCTTTGGTCTGAAGCAGCTGACTTTCTACTTCATTAAATTTCCAAGATACTCAATGGTAATCCCTATCTCATTTTTAAATGCATTTTTATATTACGGGATATTGTACACTACTCTCAAAATTGCTTGGAAAGAAACACTCTTAGTACAAATTTGTTTCTGGAATATCACAGAAGTCATTTTCAAGGGCCTCCAAACCAATATGAAGGTCTACAAGGTCTTGCTCATTTGCCAGCACTTGTACGTGATCTGTATTTATGTAAGTCTGCATAGTCAGATGAAAAATGTCTTTGGAATTTGCTTTAATAACATTCCAAATATAGGCTATGTAACCATTTGGCAAGTCTAATCTATGACATCAGAGTGCTGATTGAGACAAATCTTTGGTGGCTTTATGCCACTTTTTTTGACTCCATTGTTTGGAACTGATGAGCTCACAAGCTCAAGTATATAATATATTGAAAGGGTCCTTAGGTCTTGTGAAGCTCTGCCAGTTGAACTTGAGTCACTCACAATTTACTAGAGTGAAAGGAGTCAAAGCTGGACAAGTTTAAAAAGGAAGTGTTATATCAACTTTGTTTGGGAATTTCAAAGTAGGTCTCAGTGCTGAGAATTACAGGTCTCTGATGCAGAGAATTATATTGCATGATTTAAGAATGCATTATGGAAAAATTCCATAAAGCTCAGCTCCATGCTCCTGTGGTCCTGAGAGTGCAAAACTATAGATCAAGCTCACCAATATATATGACTTAATATTTGTAAGTCAATTAATTCGAGTTACCAACAGAGAGGAACTGGTGGTGAAAATAATTTTGAAGCCTGTGTTTCTCCACTCACAACCTATGTTCTTGAAAAGGATTATTTACATAACTTCATAACTTCTATGCTATGTAGCAAACAGCCTAAATTCAAGATGACTGCTATCAGAATCAATGAGCTGTGCATCACTGTGCTTCCCTGCACGTTTTGAGTGGTCATTTCACCATCACATTAGATGGATGTGAGAACCTGGCTTCCAATTCCTTTGCCTTTATGCTGTGAGGTAGATCTTGCAAGGCCAGGTGGTGTTTTCAGGCCTTACTTTATCTCTCTGCTGAAATCTGATTAAAATCTTAATCTTCAAATACAGAAAAAATAGAAACAAGATCTGTTACCTGAAAAGATATTTATATTTTATATGCATGCTATGCAATTTTAATTTAATATACATTCTAAACATCTTTAATTAATGTAACTCTAATGACAGCATGCTTTTATTTATCCATCAGACTCTGTAATGTTTCCTAAATGTGGTCAAACATAACTGCTGTCGTCATAATCAGAGCCAGTTGTTTAAATGCTCAGTTGTGAGTATCTAGTGGAATAGTTTTAAATAACAAGATAAACAGTACAGCTGCCAAACCAAAGTAATCTTACACTGAGGGGGCGTGTGGCACAAAAAATTTCCTCTTTGTCATTTTGATTTGAGTTTGAAGCTGGACCTGGGCTCAGTTCCAGCTCAAAAACACTGTTCACTTCAAAGGCTCCTAAATCGTCCCAAGGAGCTAATTTTGGCAGCCAATTGTTTTTGTTTGGCCAGGAATCCTAATAGCAAAAGCCGTCTGCTCCAGCAAATGAAGATCTCTGCAGTGCTCAGCCTTCCCATTCCTGATTTTATCCTGATATGGAGGGTGCACTGGTTTCACTGGTTTTCCTGTCTCACCCAAAGTTCATCACTTGTTAAACTGTTTATGATTTGTTAAGCTGTACATAACTGCCCTGCATGTTAATTAATGAGATGCTTTCTGTTTTTAAAGTAATGGATACCGTGTTCTGCTCTGAATTACTGCTTAATCCTAAATTATTACTGGATTATCTGCTTGCTTTCTCAGCAACTAGAGCTGGTTTGTTGATTTTTCCATTCCCATGAACAGAATTATTCTGGTTAATTTAGTGAATTAAATATAACTAGCTTTGCTTTAGAAAGAAACAATTTGCAGTTGTGTTGGAGATACTATAATATTTATTATAAAAATTATACGGAAAACCTTTCCTGTGGTAAGAAGGTGCTTGTGATGCTGAACAGACACTGAAAATTAGAATATTGTGCCATTCTAAAAGTTTAATATGAAAATATGCAAATAGGCTTTGTTGAATAAAAAATTGGCCAGTACAAGGCATAGAGAAACATTAAAAAGTAAATGTTGTGAATTATTTAGGAATGCGTTAGTACTCACTTTCACACCACACACCGATTATTTAATTTTGAATGTATGTCTACCTTGCTAGTTTAAGATTTATGCACCAGAATTTTGGAGGAATCGTAGTAAACAAATTTAAGTATGAGATTTAAGAAATTATTTGGTCTCAGTTTGGCAATGTGCAATGCAGATGAAAGGCAGGTGGGCCCAGTCAGTGTTTGCATGAAGCTTGCTAGAAATCAGAGGTGCTCTGTTGATAGAGATACAGCTGAACTGTGCTCTGTGAAGTAGCTAAATCCAAATTGTCCAGGGAATGATAATTCTGTTTCATGTCCTTAAAAAAGAAAGTTTTTACTCTCTTTTAAAGAGAAAATGAAACCTTTCAAATTGGGAAATGTGTTGAAAAGATAAAACTTTTCACTTTAACTCATGGCCTCAGACATTCCATGAAGACGTTTCAATTTCATCCACTTTCACAGAGCTACTTGTTGGCAATAGAAAACAGTACAAAGTACTCATACCAACTTCTCAAAAATGAATCATCAGATCCTACAAAGCTGAGAGTTCATCTGTGGCATGTTACTTTCTAAAAATAAAAAAAAATTAATGCAAACCAAATATTTTTATTGTTATACTATCCTCAGTACTTCAGGTTCAAATAAAATAATTTCATTAAGAAGGCTTTAAAACCTTCATTTTAAATACCATGGACTTGCTAATCATTTACCATGAGTATTTATTAGTAGGTAGACAAATCAAAATATGGTTTAGAATACTTAGTTTGTTTTACTTTCTTGTTTATGGGCTGAATTGACATTGTACTCTTAAGGCACAGCCTCACTGGTGTTTCCCTTATTCAAATTAGATTTTTAAGCATTTGCACTTAAAAAACTGAATGTAATAAGCAAGAAATTTACCTTGGAAAAAACATGTTCAGGAATCACCCTGCTTCTCCTAATCAATTTGTTGCCACTAGTACTTAATATATATTAATTTTTTAAATATATTTCTTATGGAGCTGTATTTCTTATGGAGCTTCTTATGGAGCTGTTTTAATACCTATTTGTCAATGTTAACAAGGGTAGAAAAGTTTAAATATAGCAAGGCTATTGTGCTTTCTTTAACCTGCCTGGTTGCCAGGGAGGGGAATAAACTTTTGTATGCCATGATTTGCCAAAATGTTGTTTCTAGAGCAGGAAATTTCTGCAGTTCTTCTAGTTGCTGAGAGTTTGAAATACATATTTGCCTTCAATGAAATCCATTCTTTTGGTCCTCTTCAAGGTAATATTCATATAATGTAAAAGTGTATATTTAATATTCACTATTTTGCAAAATTTACATTCTATCTATATAATGAAATGTAACTAGAAGACAATATTTAGTACTCTAAAATACCTTAAAAAAAGCCAAACCCATTTAAGCCTAACATAATTTTTTTTCTCTCTTTAGGACTTTGAAACACTGTTTTCATCAATTGCGCTCTTCGAAAAGTTTGGAAAAACTTACTCCATCACTGGGCAAATAGTGTAATTATCCTGGAAACTAAAAACCATGAGACACATGAAAAGTAGTTAATACATGTATTTCAGCAAATACACAGCAGCATGTTGACTGAATGTCCCATAAAATATACTCTTTTTGTGATGTATACTGTGTCTGAAGTAATTTTAATTGATTTTGCTTGAACTTTAGGCAATATGGCTTCCAAGATTTATAAAAAATAATTAAAAAATATTATCTTCAGAAAATTATTTCTGAAAATACTGTATTTTATTTAGTATAAATAATTTAGGATACTAAACTAGAGTTAAGTAAAATACTCAGAATCACATTTATTCATTACACATTTGTGAGGTTAACACTAAAAAAGGAAAAAAGTGTAAATTTTATATCTATTTTTTTTTTCCTGACAACTATAATTGTATCTCTTCATCACTGCTCATCATCTTCAGTGTTAGGTATCCTTGACTGATCTGTGACTTAAGAAGTGCAGGATAGGCATTTACATGGACGATAACATATTATTTAAAATCCTATTAGCATTTCTGTGGGTGAAAGAACTTCAGTTTTGGAAAAAATAAAGATCTGAAGACATATATACCTTATTACTAGGTCAGTTTTTCTATTTCTATTTAATTTGCTTCATCAGTACCTGTGCATTTACTCCTAGTCCCCTATGCCATGAGTACAAAACCGTGCGATGCTTGGTCAGAAGAACACATCTGATGACACAAAACCAATGCTTGTTTCCTCTGTTCATTAGCAAGCAGTCCTGCAAAGTATTGAGTATATTCAGAGCTCATCCACTTCAAAAGGCTCAAAGAATTTGGCATCATGGGAAGATCTCAGCATATTAAAAATCAAATTACAAGCTGATTCTTAAAATTGTGTGAGTGGATTTTTACAGGAGTTTTATGCTGAATTTTCTATGATACCAGGTTTGATTTTCATATCATTTGATTATATTTGATCCAAATACATCTGTTTATCTGTTACTCAATGGTAGGCTTTTTAGTACTAGTTTTTTAAAATGTGATTCTTATGGCCCTTGTAAATGTGAAGAAAACTTCAATGTCTGTTTGTATGAATACTTTCTGAACCTGGGCTAGCGGAGGGTGTGCCTGCTCATGACATGGATGATCTTCAAGGCCCCTTGCAACCCCAGCCATTCTCTGATTCTATAAATTAGGAGTCACAAATTTCCCTTCTACAGGTTTTCACCTGTCAGGCTCTGTGAAAAACTACCACACACCAGAGTAAAAGCCCTTCCAATTCCATTCCACCAGGTTGCAAGAGCAGGCACTGAGCTGTATTGGTATTACTTTTTGGAGTTTGTTATTTTCAAGGTTTAAAAAGTTTATTTCTGTTTTCTGAGAAATTAAGTCTGGGAAGCGGGAAGGAGCAACCCCAGTGGCTGAGTTTCCCAGGCACCATTTAATCTGATCCAATGTATCAGAGTGCTTTAGTTGTTCCTGGAAGAGATTGAACATGAGACACTTGTGCAAAACTGTTGGTGAATAAAAATGGCACAGTAATTTTTATATGTGAGAGCTATCTATTTGATTGCTTCAGCTTTAAGGTAGTTCATCACAGTAATTCACCCTGCATTGCCTCTTTAACTTCATACCACAGTTTCCCATCAGTCCAATTAGAAATGGCAATGCCTTTATCAGATTAATCTTTCTTTCTCCTTCTTCCTTTCAGTATCTCTGCCCCCTGGACAAAGCCCAGCCTCTCCTGCAGCCTGTACTGCAGGGTGGTGGTGCTCATGGCTGAGGGGCCAGAGCACAGAGAGAGTTAAACTCAACACTTCCAATTGGAATCCTTTGATACATACACACCTTTCCTCCTCTTACTAAAAAAAACGCAAAACTTTTCTGTTTCTAAGCAGATAACCAAAAATGTTCATACACAAGACCAGGCCTGTTTACTTTATTAGATAAATAAACATCCGCAAAACTAATAAAGTAGCAGACATATTACCTGTGAGGTTTGGATTTTGGGCATCTTTTTCAAATTTCATTTCACAGGGAATCCAATGTTCTTTATCTGGAGTTCAAACAGAATGTATGTAATTCACAGGCATCTAGCATCCAAACTATTTTGTGTAGCCACAGTATAATCCCAGAATCCTTTTATTTCTCATTAAGTACATTAAGCACTTATTTACATGTACACAATTATTCTAGGGGGGCCACTTTTTTCTGCTGTCTTGCTTAAATCAAAATGTTTGCATGTGGCAAACTTACAGTTTCACCTAAAGCTCATTAAAGCTGAAATTTTGATTTCTATTCTCTGCAGTAATATAATGAATTTCTATTCTCTGCAGTAATATAATGAACAAGACAGGAAGAATTTTGATGCTATCGTTGTGTAACCAACTGTCAGTATAAATACTGATTGTATAAGTGGTTTTGCTTTACTCCTATATAACTTTCTTCCTGATATAGCTTACCCTTCTCTTTTAATTACCAAATTGCTTTTTCTAGTATATTTGACTACTGTGTTTTTAACATTTTATATACTCTGGGTTTTCTTTATTAATAAAATTGTTGTTTTATAGCATGCGATCTGCTTCAGAGAAGACATTTCTGTCTTATAAGAGATGCTAATGTCTATTCTCACTGTGCAAAATCCTAACACACAGAATGGCACCAGGAAATAAACTGAACATTCTGAAAATTTGTAAGGGATTCCTGGACCTTGAAGAGTCTGCAAGACTTGTAGCCTCTTAGGAAGGTAGTTGTCTATGACATTTAGCAAAACTCTCACAGTGGTACCTGAAAATCAAAAAGAATCATTGTGATGGTAGGGAAAATAGACAAATAGCAGTCTTCAGAAAAAGAAAAATGTATTGAATGTATTTCAGTTAATTGTAATTGAACAAATGTGAATGGTAAAACAGCCATAGCCAAACTATAGCAAAGAACCTGATTGTTGTTCTCTGCAATAACAAAATATTGCCTTCAGCATGCAGCAGGACAAGAATGTTCTTTGCTTTTCAGCAGCAGAAAAGTAGTTTTTGTAGTTTGAACTGAAAAATACTGTTTGTATTTTTACTACTGCATGTCTGCAGAGGCTTAATAAGACCTTTAAGAATGGGACAAGCCCATCCTACCAGCTCACTACCATCTCATGATATGTCACTTAGATATTTTTGTCTTACATACAAAAAGCCTGGAACATAATGCTTTGATGTCACTTATATCTGAGCAATTTGTACAGCTCATAGATCTTGAGAGAGTCAAATAATAATGTTATTTGGTTTGTATCAGGTGCACTGGCCTACATGCCAGCTGCTAAGCATTCAAAGTCTCTTTGCACCTCCTTGCTAATGACCAGTGGATGATCTTTGGATTCAGCCACCTGTGGGGATGGCAGTGCCCATAGAAGGATGAAAGCAAAGTCATTAGAAGAGAACAGCTATGTGCAAAAATTGGCTCACAACCTGCCTCCTCCTGAGGAACTTCAGGTATATTAGAAAATGTCTGGTAACATCTATTCTTATCAAAAATATTTTCTATTGCTCAGCGGATTGAAGATCCTTCAGTATTGCTGCCCAATAGTTTTTTTGACCGCAATGTAGCTGATGTTGTAAACACAGCAAAATCTCTTAATTTAGGCAATTTAAGAGCTGCCTTCTGGGCTGATCCAAGATGTTCTCAACACTTGTCAGGGAAAACATTTAGCTTGCAATGCCCTCTAGAGGCAAATTTGCCATAACAGTGGTGGTGCCTGCAGACCTGCTCTTCACTTTTCTTTTTTTTTTTTTTTTCTTTCTTTTATTTTTTTGAGTTAGCCACATGTCACATTTCTGTAGGAGCAAAGATCTAGAAACATTATGGGCTCTGCAACTGTCTACATGGTTCACTCTGGGCTTGTACTGCAGGTGCTTCCAACTGAGATAGGGCCATATTTAAACTGCAAAGCAGGACGGTGATGCTTGCAAACAATAATGGATTTTTACACATCAGTGCTTGACATTTAACAACACTCTGAAAATATCCAAATTGAAAATATTTCTAACAGCTCATTGTTATTGCAGAGGATGTGTTTGCCACATGCCTTCCATAAATCCATGTCTCTCAGTTTAATGAATTTAGAAGTTCTGCTTAGTTGAATGAGGTTCTCTGTCTTTTCCTGGCAGCCATGGGCTCCTATATACAGAATAGCAGAGACTGAAAAGCAAAGGAGGAGCATAATTCCTTAATATCAAAATCTGGATTGTCCCATACTAAAACAGAAACACTGCAACTACAAGGGAGTCACATCCATGTAATCCCAAACAGAATTTGAGCTTTGAAACTTCTATTTGTCTTCATTCATAAAAGATTTTTTGGGATGAGTTTTATTTTACTGGTTGACAAAGCTTTCTGGTCGGCCTGGGAAAATGTCAGCAAAGAGGCTCAAGCAATGCTGGCTTGGCTTCATATTCTTCCATCTTTTAATAGTTCAGCTCATTAATGAGAAAATCATCTGGCTGCTGGCACAATCAGATGCAGTCACTTATCAGTACATTGAGTTCAGTTTATAGTACTCCGATTCATATTCATGATCAGAGGATGCAGTGGAGCAATTCATTTGTGCACTTCTGCATTAAGCAATCACTGCCAAAATGTGACATATTGAGAGTTTGCATTAAACTGCTTCCTTTGAGCATCTTTGAGTAGAGAAAATCCCAAGTGCAGAAATCTATTGAGATAAATCACTCAGCCACTTCAAGAAAAATGTTGAGATTCCATGTATATAACATTTAGTTTAAAAAAATCCATTTACTGGTGCATGTGACATGGTCACATTCTCAAATGCAAGTTTAAATTATTTTAACAGCTAATAACATGTAAAAATAGATCAGAATTATCCCAAACTGAACCCTCTTTCTTACTCTTAATTTATTTTTGCTGTCTAATGAAAGTTAAGATTGTTCTTGTTTTGGCTGAAGATACTAAACGATCTTAAAACCCCAACCTTTTACAGTCTTTATGTCATGGTACAAATAAGGGGCACTTGCAGTCTGGACATGCTCACAATGACTCAATTTTTAAGAAGGGATAGTGTGTATAAATTTGAGAGAGATACATCTTTTGTACTATTGTGAGAAGAAGGTGAGGCCAAGTTTAGTCACCTTCTCACTCACTCGAAGTTTGTAGCATGGTATAGTGGGGATTCCTCATCCACATACTTCACTTGATTCCATCAGATCATTTTCTACTGTCAACTTCTATTAGCTTTTCTTCAGATTTAAAAAGTCTGAGCTACTCGGTGGTAAGAGAGAGAGATGAAAGAAACAGAGAGAAATAAAGAAAGAAGGAAAGAAAGAAAAAGGAAGAAAAAAAGGAAAAAGAAAGAAAGAAAGAAAGAAAGAAAGAAAGAAAGAAAGAAAGAAAGAAAAAGAAAGAAAGCAAGCAAAGCAAGTTGTGATCACTCATAGAGAAGCAAAACGGGTGCTCAGTTTCCTTTGAATGTGCCCTTAATGTAGTTTCTCTTGCTCGAGTAGGATTGTTCTTGGTTTTTCTCATTGGTATTTTCACCAAAATCGAGGCCAGTGAATCACTGGTAAGAGGAGGAAATAGGCACGGCGTGTAAAAAAACATATGAAATGGGCTGCTCATACTTTATGTTTTTGCAGCAATAATAATCTCACTCATGCCTGGTAGTCACCTGTGTTTTGGCACTGACCAAACAGTTGCTGACATGGGTCTCTCTTTAGTTCAGAAGGCATCCGCTGGCTTCCTTTTTTCCTATTTTTCAAATCCTTGTGAGATAGGTGAGATTCCTGTGTATCTCCTAGGAATCATTCATCCCCATGATTCTCTTTCTTTGTTTGAGCTTTGCTTTTATCCTCCCACTGGTTCCATTTCCCCTGCATCATAGGATATTTCTACTATATGCTAATAATGGCATAAAAATGTTCTATGGACATTAGTTAAAATCATTTGGAGTAAAAAGCTCAAATCTTTAAAATATTTGCATTTGCAATATTTCTCTCCCTCTTAAGATCCTGTATCTCCTCCACCACCAAGTGTTGCCATCTGCAGATGAGAGGAGAATTGGTTTACCATCAATCTTTTGCTCTAGACAGCAGAGCAAATGGAGTATTCTGAAGCAGTCTGTGTGGCTCTTAAACAAAACCTGGACATTTATTTTGAACAGAAGGGGCTTTCTGACTTCCCCCAGTCTCCTGAAAAAATCTTTGACAGTATCACAAACATAATCATGATGGAACTCTTAGTCTAAATTTATATCTTAATCACAGTCAGAATATATCAACGTATGCTATGATATATTTTCTAAAATTTAGAATAATCCTAAATCCTACTTAGTCCAGATGATTACTTTTATTTTTCAAGTACCTTAGTTATCTAAGAAAGTTAGGCCTGTAGGTAAGTTAAATTTAAGTTATAAATTAAATGCTGTTAAGTGTTGTTCTTTTGCTAAACTCTTAAATTTAAGTCAAGTTTAAGTACTTTTGAGCGCCATTAAGCCTTTAGGCCGCATTCCTTTTTGTCCTTGCTCTTTCTATCCTTTTGTCACACACCCACACCCACACAGAGTTCTCAGTTTATTTCTGTTTTGATTCACTGTTTTGATCCATGTTGCTTTTTTTCCCTCAGAGTGCCTAAACCATCTCATAAGTAGCAGAGCGAACCTTTGCCAACTCTGTTGTGCTGTCACTTAATATTAAATAGGTTTTTACCAATCTCTGCCCTGGTGATTCTTTAAATTAACTCAAACAGTTGTTTGTAACACTGGGACCATACTGGGGAGCAACTGGGAATGGCGGGTGTGTGCTGGAGGCAACTGGGATATCCTGGGAGTGAAAGAGATCATACTGGGGGCAACTGGAACCATGCTGGGGCAACTGGAATGATTGGGAATAAGCATGCTGAGAGCACCTGGGGTATGCTGGGAGTTAGGGTTATGGTTTGGTTTAGTGTTACACATATGTGTGTGTATATATATTTATATCCATACACACTTGTCCAGCTATCTGCCCATTGCATTTTTGCAGGGATCTGTTATAGGGATAGACATTGCTACAGTTTCACAAACATTTGTTTGTCTAATTCAGAATACAGCCTCTTGTTTGCTGCTCCTGTTACTGATATTAAAAGTAAGAGGAAAGTAATTCAAAGGGAAAAGAGGGGAGAAATTTGAGAGCCATTACAAAGGAGCAAAGATAGTAGTGACTGGAAGAACTGTAGAAACTATCCTGCTCATGTAGACCAGCTAGTGACATTTATTGGAAATATTGAGAACACTTTATCCAGGCTTTAAACTGGAAAATGGAGGAGAAAGGACTGCTCTGGGCAATGGTATGAGTCACTGAATGCTTGGTGCAAGGCAGTAATGTAGTAGTTTGTTTTCTATGCACAGTGGCTCAAAGCCAGATCTCTGTGGTAAGGAATTCACTGTGAAGTCATGCTGCCCATGAGAAGGCAGGAATTGTGACTGAGATCACTTTCCATTGCCTGGTACCACAGCTCCTGCAACTTGTTAGTTCGCCACTCACAGTCTAATGACAGTGAGTTGAGGAGGATGACCGTGACATACAGCTGTGTCTGTTAGCATCGAGAGAGAGCTTATGTCTGACCTACTTCTGTCAATGATTAACACATGATTTAGCTCTCATTCATTTCTATTCATGGTCATATATCTCACAGCTGTTGCTGAACACCAAGAATCAGGAGTTTTTTGATGACTCTATACAAATGCATCATCAAACGGTGAGATCTGGTAATTCACAATAACAAGTTATGATTCTTGTTAAAAAATAAGAATACTTACTCCTGTTGCTCTGAAGTTTTAATTTCTGTTTAACCACCAGCACACTCTAGAAATGTTAAAACAGTGATGGTGTATTTAATTTCTTATAAAAACTATCAATATACTTATTAATGTCTCACAGCTCCTATTTGTTGAGAAGAAATTGATGCCTAAAGAGGCTGACCTAGATCAGAGGCTAGACAGAGTTAAAGGAATAAAGTTTATTTATTAAATATTTAAAACTTTAAACTTTATTTGTTAAAAGGCCTTCAAAGGATACACCTTGGGCAGCACAAGAGTCTGGCTGAGGCTACCCCCAAGATGGACCCAAGATGGAGATAGAAAGATGGACAACTGGTCACAAGGTTTCACACTTCTATAAGCTTTGGTCTGTTTCCATATTTGGGTTAATTGTCCAATTATAGCCTCAGGTTATGAAGTCCCATCCTCTGAGATTGCTCTCCTCAATTCACTGTTTATACTTTTGCAATGGTGTCCTTGGTTCCTGGGCTGGAATAGGATTGTGTGAGGAGAACTTGCTAACACTTTATATGGAGTTCAGAGTTACACACTAATGCAGTACAGAATCTGGAATATATGAAAGCTAAAACTTAAGGCATGAAAATCACCTAATAATAATAATAATAAGTCTAATAATTATCTTTGAGATGTTTTAAAGGTTTTCAATTGTACGTATTCTTGTTCAAGATTTTATTTTTACAGTGGAGACTGTATGATTCCTTCTCCAGTATAATTGTACCAAAAGGGACAAGGTGCTTTTGCTGCATCAAAATTTAACATATTTACATCTCTGTGATGATAGCAAAGAAAAAGTTATAAGTCTGTGGCCAACTGGGAGCTAGCAGTGCTGCAATAGTTCCACATGCATGGACTTAAAAATTCATAGCTTTGTTAGGGATAGCATGTGGAAATTCATTTGATGTTCAGTAGCAGCCTGGTAGTTGACCACATCTGGACTGGGAGAGTATCTCCACTGACTGAAAATGTTTCTGGCAGGTTTACTTATCTACTTATCTATTATCTAAAATTGTAAAGAAGCACATTGGGCAAGCATAGCCCTTTTGTGGGATGTTTTAGAAGCTCTGAGTAAGGGCAGGCATATGTGAGGGTTTGAACATCAACAATTTGCTTGAATTCAGACATTATAACAATTTTTGAAAATCTCTCCGTGATACCATCTTGAGATCCCCACAAATGACAAATGTAAAATCTGTCTCTTTTGAGTATCTTTGTTTCTGTCCCCTATAATTTTCTTCCACTTGTTTGGTTCTTCTACAATAATGATTGCTCCAAATATCACAAGATTTTGACAGTACCTGCTCACCTCTCACTCACCTTCACTTCTGCTCTGCAGAAATCTGACTGATATAGACAAACTTGTAAAGGTGGTCAGATGCAAAAGATTTTCACAGCTGTTATTGTTGAGGGCATTCAAGCTGGAAAAATGTGTTCTTACATCATAGGGTTTTTTAAGAGCAGATACAGAATTGGCAAAGAAAGTACAAGTATTTCTTTGCAAAGCTGATTGTATTAATAGGTGAAAAAAAATGTTCTGATAATTTAAGAAATTAGAACTAAGTGAAACTTGTGTTTTAGTCTTGTGAATGTTTGATATAGTTTTGTTATTCATAGATTTTTCTCGAAGTCCAGAAGCTAGGCAGAAATAATAATTTACTTTTTTATGTAATTATAGGTTTATGTCTACTTGGGAAGAAAATAGCAATGTCTGTGCCAATGATTCTTGAGAATTCTTTCTTCTGGGCAATCTCAGATTCTATTATAAATATGAAGAGCTCATATAAACAGCTGAAATTTGGAAGACTAAGATTTTGTCCTCATAATATGTACATAAAGATAGATGGAGAGAAGATTCACCTTGAACAAGTCACTACTAACCTTCTGCTGAGCTTGAGAACTAGTAGGCTGCTCCAGTTTTTACACTGATAGAAGGAGTCTGGCCATGCTGTTTTCTCAAAATATGTTGATAAACTGTCTCTTCACAGCAAGAACACATTTAGCTGATACATCTGTTACTCAGATTGTCACATAGAATTAGCAAATCAATTCAAATATTAAGAATTTTATTGCTATCTGGGAGTTAGAAGCAAGGACTAGAGGAATCAGTCTTGGCACTTGCTATGCAGAATTTTTAAATGAATATTCTTAGAAACAACTGAGTAATATTCTCTATCAAGAGAAAGTAGTTAAAGATGGCAAAAGAATTTTGCTCAAAATTTATTTTAATTCTACTCAAAATTTTGTAACTAAAAAAAATGGCTTTACAAGAGAGATTTAAAATCCTTCTGAGAAGGGACATCAGAGTGGTGGGGCTAAACCTGGTCAGGATCCTGTCTGTGGCCCAGTCCAGTGTTTGCCCTGGTTTACTGGACTATTTGGACACTGTTTGCCATCCCTTGCTCCTCGGACCTCAGAGGGAGTAGGTGTGTGTGTTTTACAGCTCTCCATCACAATACTTTGATGGGTTGCTGAAGTGTTTGCAAAATTGACTATTTGGATATATAACACTTTGCAAATTTTCACAGAGCTGACTTAGAAAAAAGTACACCTAAAACCCAACATTATAGAAAAGGAAAAGTTATTTCTACGTCAACTGTAATCAGAAGCTGAAAATACTTTATTCATCCTTGAGATCCCAGTGATGCCCCTTCTGATGATAAAGCCTACTTGTATTTGTTAGGCAGTGATGGATTCTAAGACAGATACCCTTTTTGTTTTTATGCATCAAAGATAATAATCATGTTGATTTTTTTCAAAATATAAAATACCACTATTGATGCCCAAATAATCTGAATCTTTACTTGGAGACCTGAAGTGGAACCTATCAAAAAAGAGTTACGTCCAGAACAGAGCAAATTTTTGTGTGGATCTCTGTCTTTTCCATGGAAAAACTATAGCAGGGAGACTAAAGAAAATATCTAGTGTTCCTCTGGCCACAATTTATATCTTTTCTCAAAAAAAAAAAAAAAAAAGAACAGGCAGGAAAAATAGTGATGCATGTCTGATATTGATGGAAAGCAAGTATGTACCTCATCCATTGAAAACATTGATCAAGGCCACTTTGCTCTTTTTTAATGATGGCCCCATAAATCTGCCAGTATCAATGAAAGTCACTGTTATCTACTGAGGTTCTAAATGGCTGTGCTAAGGAAGGTAAGCCATAGCTAATGGTTCTTTGCATCCAGGAGCTAGATTGTCATACCCTCCCCTTTCAAAACTCTTCTGCTTCTTGTTTAGTTTTTGTTTGCTTGTTTGGCTGTGTATTTCGATAAACTGCACTTGAAGAAAACCAGGACACACTAAAAAAGGGGAAGAAATTCCACATACTCATAGCAATTTTTAATGAAGTGGTTTTATTTTGAAAAATCTTCTCTCAGTGGGTTTCAGTCAAAAAGGATGAGAATCCAGCAGCATGTGGCATTTTTCTAACTATACAGGCTATAGAATGTGGCAAACAAATTTGAATAAAAAAGACCTGGAAAAGTGACATTCCTGTTGCATATCAATGTATAGTCTGTGTTCAGTACCAAATCAGATATAGGATTAGTTTAGTAAACCAAGGCATTTGATTTTGCTATTTAAAAATGCCAGACACTGTATGTGGGTGCTAAGAAGATCTGAAGGAATGAAGAAGGAGGTGGGATCAGGCTCATCCTAGCTCACAAACTGTGTTTAAATATACGGGCTCGATCTGCACTGCCGTACTGTTGGCCAGGAGCACAATTCCACAGCTCTCAGTATGTCAGGGACTCCTCAGTGACACCAGGGGAGGCTGAGGAATCTTTCCTGGGACACCCAGTGATTACCAAACAGGGTTTACCATTTCAATATTCTGTGCTACATATGTTCAGGATTGGAGTATATCCTCAGTAGAGGACTTATCCTCACACAATGGGAAGCAATAAATAACCCTTCTCTGAAGAGATGTTGAGAACATTTTGAAAAGGAAGTTTGCTTATTTTTTGCATCAACAGTATCAAAGAGATTCCCTAGACAGACCTGACTGTATCTTAGTTATCTTTGCAATGAAATCCCTCCTTAGCCTAGCCCCAACACACATTCCTGTGTAATATGTATGTGAATCTCAGAAACAGATGGAGTATGCCTTACCCAGAATCTAATCCTAGTGAGGTAGAGAGGCCAGATGGTTGCACTTTCCAAATGAAAACTTTCAGAGAATCCTTAAACTAAGCAAAGATTTTATTAACATTGAGGGCTGGATATAGTGTAATACACAGAGAAGATTAATTAGAAACCCTAATTAAATGTAACAGTGTAAAAAGAACCAGAGCACTATTTGGCATCAAACAACCTTTTAAGATTCTTGTTGGAACCTGGAGTCCTCAGCATGGCTGAGCTGCAAAGTGAACAACAGAAAAGCAGAAACAATGAGATTTAATAAAAGGTGCCAAACTCAGTTCTACATGCAATCATTTCCTATATTTTTTTCATAAAATCATAAGAGGGCTGAAAGGAACCTTTAGAGGTCATCTAGTTCAACCCCCTACCCCAAGGCAAGATCAACTATACCTAAATCATTCCTGACAGATGTTTGTCTAACCTGTTCTTATAAAGCTCCAATCACAGAGATTCCAAAACATCCCTAGGCAATCTATTCTGGTGTTTAACTATCCTTGTTGTTTGAAAGTTTTTCCTAATGCTTAATTCTGAATCAACTGCTTCAGTCTAATCTTGCTATTTTTTTATTCTATAGACCAAGGACATGGAGAGAAGTTTATTCCTTTTTTTCTTTTAAGCAGGTGTCTTTTACAAATGGGAAAAAGACTCCTACATATCCCTGCAATTTAAAATTTTTTTTTAGACCAAAGAACTTCAGTCCTTTCATAATGCTGCCATTTAGACTTCTGACCCTTTGGTTTCCCTTTGTTAGGACCACATCTCTCAAACATGTTATTGGAAACTGAACATTGCAGCTGCATTCTTAGCACCTGCAGAATGAAAGGCCTGTTATCATATGTGTTAAGGACAGCATTTCTTGTTTTGTGCTAAATTCACATTTTTTTCTACACAGCTCATTCCCAGCTTGCTTTTATTAAAAGTTGACTGACTATACGGAAGAAGGGATTTCTTTGCTGGTTTTTACTGCAGACAATTGCAGAAGAAGAGTATTCGCATGAAGATGTGATCATGTCCCCCAAGCAAATGAGGTGAAAGAGTCAGTTTTCTTCAGTCTGTTAGAGGAACGCACATCTGGAAAGAATATTTTAATTCTCAGACATATGGAGTGGGGAGCTTGAGGATACGAGCGTCACACATCACTTCTCCCTTTAAATTCCGTGCTCGTATCTCTGGTGCGCAGCAGGAATTCTTGCGGATCGTGGACAGTAACCAAGGAAGTGTTGCTGTGTTTTTACATCATCCTGGTCTCTAGGCTGTTACTTAGTTGATTAGCTGGCAATACAACCCTACAAGGTTGTACCATCTTACCGAAACCACTTTGGATCTTAGAGGTGAATGGCATACTTTGGAAAAGCAACTGCAGGTGGCCGATGGCACAGAGAGGGACTTCCAGGAGCCTCCTCCTGATCCTGCACATCAAGTGTGCTCCCATTCCACTTCCCTTGGAAAATGCTGTAGTGAAGTGTTGTAGAGAAGCACAGGAAGAGGCATCTGGACCCCGACTGTTGTGAAGGTTTGCTGAGACAAACACACACATGCTTATGGCTCACGGAAAGGGCAACAGATGTGCATATTCAAGGAATTTTATCCCCCCCAAATGCTGCAGTCACAGCTAAAGAAGAAGTAAAAATAGATGCAGTTGTGGGAACAGCAGCGATGGCAAGGACTAATGCTGAGAGGGTGCAGAGAGAGAGGAAAGGACGACTTATCACAGAAACAAAGATAAGCAAGGAGGGCATTAATTATGGACTGCCCTGAATAGTGACAGCACCCAAACTGCCTCCCTTAACAAGTTTCCTCTTTTGTAGTTTCCCAGCATCAGCTGCATACCACCCCTTCCCACTACCAGTGTGCAGCACATATGGCTGCCTTGCAAGAATCACACAAATCATCCAGTAAGTTCATTTTTATTAGTAGCTTCTGCTTAATTAAGGGATGCATCATGCTTCATCAATCAGCTTCTGTGCATGCGAGTTGGTCTCAGCCACTCTGCTGATGCAAACTCCAAGCAGACACAGTTCTTGTGCTGTAGGCAAGAGGCTGGTTAGCCTGAAATTGGGCAGCCAGGGGCAGAGCTCTATCCCTGATTGTGAGAGGGAAGTTTCATACCACAGCTAAGGCAATGGGAGATCCACATTTCTTGAGACTTTCTGCTGTTATGCACTGACAGAAGCACAAAGCTAATGGGAAGAAATATATTAGAGTTAAGACAGCGAAAAGCATAATTAAGGATTGAAAGCTTTGGTTTGTTTACAAATATGAAGCATTTTTAGCTTTCTGTTTTTAAAGAAACCAGGTAAATCAGTTTCTGGAGTCATCACTGATTTACACAGGGGCATTTCAGCACTGTAGAAGAAATTCCTGAAGATGAATAAATCCGGCAGGTGTGTCCAACAAAGCACAGTGCAGTGCAGTGCCAAACAGAGAAGGTGTAGACAGAGTATGGCTTTGCTTCCCAGATTGGACACATGAACCTACACTAGGGTATATGCACCTAAAAGTGCTGGGTCAAATTCGCCTGGGGTTGGCTTGGGACCTCTTCCTGGAGCTGCACAGTGAGATGTGTTTGTAATTATAGACAATCGCATTCTCCAGTCTCTCAGTTAATGCTAAAAAGGGCTGCCTGTTATCACCAGGCCATTACTGGCTCTGGAATAATGTTCATAGCAGCAACTCAGTGAATTATTTTTTTATTTGCTTAATAACATTAAAGATGTAATTGGTCAGATTGCAGTTCATCTTTTCCATTGTAACCTCTTTCATGGCCTCAGGTACACTTAACCTGGATTCCTCTTGTGTAGGAAGATTAATTCTGATGAATTATACAAAACTCCATCATAGTTTTGCTGCTTGAAAGTTTCATTAAGAAGTGGAACCTATCAAAACTCAAATCACTTACAGCCAAAATCAAATTTGGCTTCAGTCTTCTGATGTGAAAGCCTGTGCATTAACCCACCAGATTACCTAACCCTCAAATTCATCCTTTCAATAACCTGTTTAGTGAATGTAAGTAACACCATGACATACATGTAAGATACTTCATCTCAAAATACACAGGTCATCATTTTCCTCCGCAATTTTCATGCTAGCTTATTCTTTACATGTTTTATTATTATTTTTATGATAGCTATTAAAAGCACTCAGATGCTCTATGGATTGCTGGTGAAATAGTGTATGTACAATATATATGTTTTTTAATAGTGCAATTAAGGTAGATCAGACAGTTCTACTTTATTATTATATACATCTCTGCAATTAGCATATTGTAAGTGCCTTCAAAAGGTTTATGTGATTTTTACGCCTGCAATGCCTCACTACACACCTCTGTAAGTAGATTTTTCAGTGGCTATGAATTTAGGCTGTTCCTACCTGCCTGCTAAAAGCAAACCTGTGTGAAACTTACTATTTTGTCTCAGACTATTCCAGGCCCTGAAGCTCAAGTGAAAGAGGTTTCGAAACTATATTAAAGAAAATAAAAGAAAAAGACCAATAAGCACACGATTCCTTCATCGTCTGTAAGTTACAAAACTGGGACCATTCAACAATCATTACGAATAACTTGGCACTACACAGAATTGGCCTGAACATATTTCCCAAACGTGTGATTACAAGGGACCCTTCACACAAACTTGTCACAGTCAAAAGTAAAAATACACTTTCTACCTTAGCTCAGTTCCTTACATTTCCTAACCTGTGAGGTGGAGGAAAAGCAGAGAAATGAAGTTACAGACTGGGGAAGACAGCCCAAAAATACTTCATCTAAGTTCCTTCCATCTGCTTGATTCACTTATCACTGTGGGCCCAGGAAAACAACCAGGGGATTTATAAGCAATCCTGCTCAAGAGCAGTTAGGTTTCTGGAAAGTAGCTGAAGTTTCAATGGCATCAAAAGACTTTCACAAAGAGTAGTCTGACCTTGCAGAAATTTTTGGGAGTTTTGGGAGTGGATTGGTACTGTGGCAAATGTACAAAACAGAAATTTCAGGAAGATTTTTTTTTCTCCTTAGACCTCTCCTATGCATTTCTCCTTGAATCCCCTATCAGTCACTTCACTGACTTTGTTACAAATGCATGCTTAGAAGAAAATTAAAGCTCTCAGAGGGGCTCCCCCAAAATATGCATGAGTTCTGATTTTGATCAAATACTGTACCTGAAATGCATCTCCCCCTTACAGCAAGCCAATCATTAGATAAATCCAGCAAAGGAATCATTCACAGCTACATGATATCAGTGTGCATTAAGGACTTTGCTTTCAGGTAGTTTTTCATTATTAGGCCTTTCTGCTGAAACATGACTATTCTAATCCAGGGAGAACAGGAAACCTCTGGCGTCAAATCTGTGTTCCCCAAATGACTGACTGATGTATTTTGCCAGGGAATCATGCTCGACATGTAGGGATGGAGAACAAGTCCCTGTAATCTATGACTTACTAGCTGTTTCTGAGTGATTCTGGCTGTGTCGATAGATTTGTTCACAGCTCTAATTGTGTTAATGAATTGAACATAATTAAACTTACAGCATGTCACAAGCTTCCTCTGGCAACTCTAGTAGGTTTCTTAAGTACCAGTACATCAGCAACCACACTGCAACTGAATAGGTAACTACAGAAGCAGCCAGAATGGCTTAGGAACAAAACAGGAAATAAATATAAGACCAGACCTTAATATCACTATTCATCCAAATTGTTGCATGAGAGGCAAGGAACTTGGATTGTAAAGGTGAAATTGCCCAAGGTTTTTTGTTGGTGGTTTTTTTTTTGGGATCCCTCTTGCGAAGTACCCAGCTCAAGCTGTACCACTATTAATAAAAAGTACTTTCATACAGGACTCTTATCTTTTGGCTTATGCAGAAACCTCGAGTCAAATCCAGTTATGGTGACTGGCATACATCATTTTTGTAACATTCCACAAAGCAAAACTCATCTGAATTCTGAAATTTGTCTTAAAATCCAACTTTCCCATGGTTTGTAACGTGAATATGAGGATTATTTGAAATATACTACCTTCAAAATAGAATGAGGTGCATCAGTTTAGCTGGGATGATAAATAACTTATTGCTCATGTACACACAGGCAGGAGTAACAAATGCTGTTGTTGGCCTCCACTGAGGTTTTGGGAGTCATCCTCGGTTTAGGTATTGTACTTTTAAGCATTTAAAGAATTTTAATAATTCATGAATTTTTCAAGCTATTTAGTTCTGATTTGTCTTGGGTATTATCCCTTTAGTCAAACCTCAGACAACAAAAATCTTTTATATTTTTCATCCTTGAACTTGGATTTCTTCCTTGCTTCACATAAAAACATTTACAATCAATAATTGGGCAATGTTAACAAATAGCAAAATATTGTTAATCCTTTTCAAAGTTATGTCATCACTAAAAATCTATATTTAAACTTGTATCTTATTCTCATGTTTTTCTTCATGTGAACACTGTTGTTTTAGCATGTATAGAATTTATTTTTCATTTAAAATGTAAGCAAGATGAGGTGACTATTCACAATTCACATTATAATATTCTCGTTGTTGAAGGAGCTATATGGGATCTATAGTCCCAGCAGAAAAAATAAAAGAGCATATATGTGTTATTTTTTTAAACAAAAGGCTCTTTCTATGAAAGAATTGATTCTGGTTCAGTGTTTTCATAATAAGACAAAGTGTTGTAGGAATTACTGATGGTGCAGAACATTATCAGGTGCACACAGCATGATGCCTGCACTGTTTTCACGATGTAATTTTTGAAGTAACTCCAGCAAACTAAACCCTTTTGATGCAGCACTAGATAACAATATGGAAGAAATAAAATGATCTAGGAGAAATGTTGCCTCTAGCACAAATGACTGAATCTCATTAATATCCATGCAGTTATCTGCAGTCCACGAAAAATACATCTCTATGCATTAGCTAGCACAGATACCTCTATGCAGTATTGCCTTTAGGTTGTGTAGACATACAGAGTATTTTCTGATTAAATTAACCTGTGTCAGGTTCTTAAGGTTATGTTTTTCTTTCTTGTGCATTCATATCTAACCTGAGGGTGAGCCTTATTTTCAGCGTCTGTCTTAATATAAATTTTGTGGTGATCCTCAGCACAAAGAATTTCTGCTTTAAATATTTTCTTCATTACACTGCTTTGTAGACCAAATAGTAGCAAACTTCCAGTGCAACTTATTCTTTTTTCCAGGACTGGAAGAAGGCTGGCTAACATCTTAAGTAAGTAGATAAGCACAACACAATCAAACTTGTAGGATAGACACATACCATGTATGTGTCAGAGACATTTGTGTGATAAATTACACAGACCATGTGGTAAATTGCAGTTTGTGCTTTTGACTGCCTCATCTACCCTCTGCTTACTAATACATCTCCACTGGGACCACTTCTATCATTTAAAAGATCTGATCAACATCAAATAGCTCCCTTAAAAAATCCACAAAACAACTTGCCAACTATACATAAAGCAGGTTTATTTAACCATAGTAAATGCTGGATATGTCAGCAACCTTCGGCTAACCTATTCCATGTCATTTTAAAGGGCCATAAATGACAAAAAAGAGTGGAACAATATAAGAAAAGGCCTTGCCATAGCTCTAAACAGGGATCTTACTGTCCCTGGAAAAATCTGTATGATGGGACTGAGAAGAGAGGTAAGGCTTGCAGCATGATCCAAAAATAGTACTCTGTACTAAAAAAGAAAATACAAAACCTAAAAAAAAAAACCCACCAAAAAAAACCCACAAAAAAACCCAAACAAACAAACAAACAAAAAAACCCCAACAACAACAACAACAAAAAAAGAACCAAAAAAACCAACACAACAAAAAAAAAAACACCAGAAAAAAAGGGGGGAAAACCCCTTCCCTACTCACCAGAACAGTTCTATGAACTTTCCAAGCCCTAAACCAGAAAAATAATCTGACATCTGATGCAATATTGAGACTAATACGCTAATTCCATATGGTTAGATTAATCCATTAATCACTGCTAAAGATAATTGTGTAGGTACCTAAATTAGCTGAATCTTTTTTTATGAGAAGCAAAGAAGAATAAAAGGCTTTATAACACTAAAAGTAATTCCTGTGGCTGATAATTAGCATTGTGTTTAAACACTCATCCTTACTCTGCTACTTTCCCTTGAAAAAAGCAGAGCAATGTCCTCGTCTTCACTGAACACGGTATTAGCACCTTGGAATTGCACCGCTCCAGAGCCCAGACTTAATTAAATAACAAGGTTAGGATCAGACAATATATCAAGGTTATAAACTGGAGCACTAACCTTCTGGAGGGGAGACATTCTCAGCTTTCCAAAGGAAACAGGGGTTCATGTCTATATTTGGAAGGTCCTGAGAGAACAAACTTTAGCATCAGCATAAATTGAGTACAGAGAAAGTAATTTAGGTACAGTTAGTCTCTGCCTGTGCCTTGGTTCAGGACTAGAGTTCCTGTGCTGCCACAGATAATAACAGCATCAAAAAGGAAAGTAGGCTGATTTCCAGAAGCTTTGGGTCAGGCCCTGAGCACCATAGGTTCTTTAGGAAGGAACTCCACCTGAGCTTCAGCTTCTGCTCAGAGTCCTTTCTGCCTTCTCTCTGCTCAGCACTGGGTTTCATTGAGCTCAGTGGAGCTGACAGCATCTGGCTCCAGAGCTCACCCTGACACCAAGGACTTCTTTTAGATGTACTGTAGATGCCCCAAAAATGTGCATCTCCACAAGAAAGATGGTGAACGTAGGCCAACACTAAACAGGAAGGGAGAACTGTCTTTTCTGAAAAATGTCCATACCAACAGCACATTGCCTTTTAGGGCAGTGAGGCCTGTTCATAGAGGAAGGTGCTGCATAGAACAGGCAGAGACAAACTCTGCATGGAGAGACAGACTCAAAGGATTAGACTGTAAATGCTTAACTGTAAGAGGGGAGATTGTCTGGAGTATTAACCCTGTTTGTCTGATAAGAGCCAAGAAATATTACAAATTAGACAAGTAATCAATAGCATTCAGATTTCCAAGAGACCAAAATAGAATAAAAACCTCAAACTCATTTAATTCCTGGAAAGTTTTGCTCTCTTCCAAATTGCAAAATAGCTTGTTACAGTTTGGTAAAAAATCTTCTTTGACTGTGACTGTTTTTCTAAATAGAAGAGAAAGCATCATTATTAAATTTTCATGCAAACTGCTATGCATGGAGTAACTTATTATGAAAGAACTATTATATTTGCAAAGTCAATATTTGAAAGGTTAGTAGCATTTCACTGAAACAAAGGTTTCAGAAAGGTCTGAAGATACAAAAGTGAAGGTTTGGCTAAACAACAAGTAAGGCAGGATGAGCTAAGGGTTTGCAATGGTCTGTAGGGTGGATAAATGAGAAAGAATAAAGATTTATAGAAAAGTACAATAAAGTGCAGCAAGGACTACTGGAATAAAAATAAGAAATGGAAAATTTGGACTGGGCACATCAGGGAAAAAAATTATTGGGAAAAATCTGTTTCATGGCCTAACAGCCTCCCATGAAATTTGCTGCAATTGCTGAAATTCTCTGAAATAGCTAAAATGAACTTTCATACAATAGACCATGGTGGCAAGAGCAATGTCAGGATTGGTGCTGAAGAAAGGGTGTCAGCCTATAGTCACCTGCTTACATCACTTCATTGCACTGTCCTGACACTGCAGTGAAAGCCCCAAAATGTAGGTGGGAGGAACAGAACAAGAAGATGAAAGAAAAAAATCCAAATTTATGTAGTTTTTGTGCATGTATACATATGAAAAAAAAAGCCCAAAAATTGAAATGTCTTCATAAACCTCTGAAAAATATGTGAATTATATAAATGTGGCCCCTGACCAGCCCATGGGGGCAGAAATCCACAAATAACTGCTTTTAGTTCCACATCAGTGAGTTTCCAGGCTGAAACTGGGTCTCTGTCTGGCAAACCGAATTTCATGACATTCAGGTCAATTTTTCCTTTCCTGAAAGGGCTCATATTCTTTATGTGTACCCAGGCTGAGGTAACTGCCTCATGTCATATTTTGTTGGGAAAAAGGTCTTGTCAGTGTAGGATTCCTTTATAACCAAACTTTAGAAAAGACCTTTCCAATGTGTACATATAGTGAGTTTACCTTATGACCAAAGTTTTTCCCTTCTGCTAGCAACATTTGCTCATTCCAATTTACTCATACGAGTTCTGCCACTGAAAACCATATACCAATGAATAGGATACCTGTGGATACCTCAGCCAACAGTGCTGCTAGCCATGCCCAGCAGTGTAACTTTTTAAGAACAGACATTAATTCACAGAATAGCTGCTAAGAAAGAACTCAGCTGGATGCTGAGGTTGCAGTTATTGGGGAGCTGATTGAAAGAACTGAAACTGTTTTGGGCCTGGCACAGTGGTAAGAGCTGAAGATATGAAGGAGGAGGGATGATACCATAAGGGATGACTTTTCAGCTATGTGGTGGCTTCATGTGGGATCACATGCAGGAGCATTTTATTCCTTTGGCAAACAGGGAAATACTTTCTTTGGGTTGGGAGCTGCTGGTTCCATCAGCAGAATCTAATACTAAGGATGTGTTCCCAAGGCACGTGCTCACGTATCTACACACACAGCTGTGGAAGCTGCTGAGGAAAACTTGTCACTGCCCAGTTCAAGAGGCCTTACAGGCAAAATACAGAAGAGGCAGAATTGCAGTTTGCACTTTTGACTGCCTGAAAAATAAGTCAACAGCATTGTTGAGAAGAAGTCATCAGCATTGTTTATTGAAGCAGAGTCACCAGCATTGTTCTTCAGTCAGCAGGCCAACTCCATTCAAACAACAGTCTGGAACTGGAAAAAGAAAAAACAAAAAAAGGTCAAAAGGGAGTAACAGTGCTGCCATCCAAGGTGGTTCTTTGATTTCTGCTTCTCCTGTGAACACAGACAAATGTGACTTTGAACTAGTATGGAGCTAGAAAACATAGGCATCTGATGACTGGCTATTTTCATATCTGCCAACAGGATTTTAATACTGAATTTTTGTTTAATACCCCTTTCTTAGTAACTGGATCCCTAATACCACTACTATTTTGATATCAGGGTGCTTTATGATCTCACATAATGATTGAATCAGTCTGAAGTTGACTGTAACTCCTGATTCTAGCTCCTTATTGCCCTGATACTATAATCTGTGGACAGCTGTATAGTTATATTTCTTGTTCAAGGTTTGTAAAAGTATTGCATGGTCTTTCTTTGGTTGAAAAAAGAATCAAACACCAATATATAAGCAATTTACCATATAAGAAAAACACCCTGTAATTATTATTATTTAAAAAATTGTATTTAATTAGTTTGCAAATGTACACATTTATGACAAAATCACCATCCTTTTTTTCAAACAGTAATACTTGATCTAATATTGACTACATTATTATTATTAGACTGGAACTAATAGCATCTCATCACTTTTGGGGAATTGTATGACTGGTATGTATTCTGTTGCATTTTGAGAATAGAAACACTCCCAATTTGTTTGCACCAAAGTATATTTATCCATTATACTGCTGTTCAGGAAGGATCTCTTCATAGAGACTGGTGATTATCCTTCAACTTAAAAATTATTATCCCTTACCTTTATGGAACCTAACGCACATCCGAAATGAACCTGACACCTCTCTGCTCTTGAATGATCTTTCTCAATTATTTTAAGAATGAAGTCTACCACTAGAAAAATTATAAATTATAGAATTCTCTCACTCCCAGGTTTACTTTGATTCTGTGCAAATTTGCCAGAATGAAAAGATTACATCTTTAGCAATCAGGTGAAAAAAAAGTACATTGAGGTTTTTTAAATTAAAATATTTCTTTTGACGAAGGGATTAGCCTAAGTTTGCACACTCAGTGTAATTAGTGCATATGGTCCAGCTGTGAAGAAATAGCTGAGGACTTCTAACTTATTATTAATTAGGCTCATTAAAATGCAAGTAAGAGAACGATGCCTAGATAAACAATACCTTATGTCATAAAGTCATTACTTGACAAGAGCTAGTCTTGCTAACAGAAGTCATTACTGATATTTTAAAGGAGCTTTTTTTTTTAGACTCCATGGGTGCCAGTTAACTACTTTTGACTGACATCAAGGACAGACATGCAAAGCTGTAAGGAGCCAGCCGTACAGCACAGCAATTCTTTTCACATCATTTCAAAATATGTCTGGCTGAGGTCAAAGGTTGACAACCAAATGACAGGCCTTCTTCAATTGCTGTGGTGTCACAGCAGGAGTGTGTCAGAGAAATTTTCCTGGGCCCCTCTGTGAATTTTTACATGTTCAGATTTTTTTCCTTGTCTTGTAAGTGGGACAGGATTGGCAGATTTGTGATTAACACCTCAGAAGGAGAAGCGTAGACATCATCCCAGGTTGGGAGCTCATGGTAACTGCAGCTAATAATCAAAAGGTTCTCCTTCCACATTAGCAAAGTACAAGAGACTAGCCTTTTATTTGTGTTAATTTGTATTAGAAAAGGGATGTGAGATTAGCAAGGGCTTTAGCTGTGTACATTGGTAGGACTTGCTGCATTTCTCACTATCAGCACATCTCCCAGTGATATTGGTGTAATGAGAATTGTCCTCCAGACAAAGACAAAAAGAAGATCTATGCATTAAATACCAACAAACCAGACACCAAACTGCTTTCACAGTTTTATCAATGTTTCCCTTTCTTTAAAGTCCATACATGCCAACTTACAAATAGCTCCACTGAAACAGAGCTCGGCTGAAAATGCATCAAAAGCTGCTATTGACGGGTGCTGAAATGAGGGCCTGCCTTTAACACAGGGTCAATTGATAAGTGACTGACCCAGACTTTTGACTGACATGAGGAGCTGTCAGGCAAGGTGCCTCATTCTAAGTGGTGAGCAAGCACTGAAGAGATCTGAGCCACTGCTATGTTTGTAAAATAACTTGTGATTATTTTAAGAAAGAAGATGTGAGAACCAGACTGCAATAAAGTAAGAAATCAAGGAAGGTAATTTACTTTGATTTGGACAAGACTGACGTAACAGAGGCTTCCCATTGTCTGTTTACCAGCCCCATAAAGTATCCTGTCTGATGAATAAATAAAAAAAAAACGTATTTGAGAACCACTGTAGATGCACTCTTGGCAAGAGTTGTGCTGTACTTCAAAAGCAAAACCTGCTTTGCTCTAACCACTGGAAACTCCCATGAACTTGAAAATATCTTGTCCCAGTCTTATGGCATCTGTTTTCGCTTCAGAGTAAAGGCAAGACAGCAAAATCTAGACAAGACCATCTTGGCTCATTCTACCTTTGTTTACTCTTTAAGCACAGGTGGAGAAAAGTGATAAGATAGGACAGATAACAAAGTACAATATGCTTGAAGATGAAAGTGAGGAATTAGTTAAAGCTGAAGATATCCCCACAACCTGGCAATTAGTTCAAAGCAAGTGAAATTTTACTCAAACCACATAATACATTTTTAATTCTATGTTTAAATTATATATGTTTAAATTCTAAACATATAAGGGAAAATCTTGATCTGATCAACTGTAATTGAGTATCTTCTCCCCACTCTAATGCATATCTTGATTGCCTACAGAGTATGGGTAAGATTTACATATGAACAAAGTGAAAAAAGCACCTTCATCCTCAAGAACCTAGAAAAATGCCACAAGCCTGCCAGTTCCTGAAATGAATTCTCTTTTTCCAGCTGGTCCATTGTATGACCAGACCTTCCCACAGTCTCTTGGACAATGTCAGCATGCAACCTGATAGCACATAACATGTGGCTGCTATAAAATCTGTGGTCTTGTAGGTGTCTGTAGGTCACAACCTGTATGCCGACAAAGCACAGGCAGTTGCTCATTCAATTGTTACCTAATGGGTGTCCCACAGCACACATTAGACCATATGAAGAACACTCTGTCTTGTCTTGGTGACCCTCAACTCAAGACACCATGACCTGCAAACCAGCCTTGAGTAGAAAACCTAGACTGTTGCTATGTATATGAAATGAAAAACAAAAAACCTGTGAGGAAACTCAATCTTTCCATATGGTCAAGAGGAAGTGCAGCTTCACAGGCTGCTCACCAACCACCTAGCCTGAAGATGCCGTGAGTGACCAAATCTGTTCTGGCAACTGGGACTTTTTTTTTGCATAGCTAATCCTTTGTTTTCATGAAGAGTTTAATGTGCATTTGATAGAAAAATTAGAGTACACTGATTAGTTTTGGTGTAAGTCTGTAATAGAGTCCAGTTGTGACAACACTAAATTTTTAGAAACAAAAATTCTACTTTCCAAGAATATTCCACAATATTCTATCAAAAGGAGTTTTCTACATACACAAGCTAATACATAATCTTACCTGAGAAAATATGTACATTAATAAAGTAAATATATTTTAATTTTTTTTTTCAAAATGCCTTTTTTTCTAAGTATTTTAACTCTTCATCTATGTAGTGCTATTCTAGAGTTGTCTAAAAGAGCTGTCTTAAAGATCCAAAGACCCTTAATCCCTGGAGAATAATTAAGACGAATAAACTACGGTAGAGTGTGAAAAGCCAGCTTCCCTGTGTGCTTTAGAAATAATTGTATTCTATATAAACATATATGCAGTAAATAATTGTTTACCTGAATGAACAACAGTGAAAACAGAAGAAGCAGTGACTGTCCTCAGAACAACAGGAGCTTGTGAGGCCTGTTCAAATGTGTTCCCGGTACTGTGGGAAACACTTCAGCAAATACTTTGAGATGCATTCAGGAATGTGGAGAGGAGATGAGGATCTCTGAGCAGCACCTGCGACAAGCCCTGACTGAGCAAACACCGAAATAATTAGGAACAGTCGTGCTGTGGCGAAGGCGCGATGGCCGGCCAGGCCAGCCTGGCCCACCACAGCCATGGCGCGGCTCCTGCCCGCTGCGGCAGCGCCGGGCCGCACCCCGAGCTGGCTGCTGGCCCCGGGCAGCTGAACCACGCTCGTGTCCTCTCCGGGTGTCTGTAGGGACACGGGCCGGATGTCTCAGCCCGGTGAGGTGGTGGCAGTGTGGGCTGAGGGGCCCAGGAGAGCCTGATGCCCATCAGGCCTCTGCCCGGATGGTGGGGCCGTGGCAGCCGGCAGGAGATGCCTTGCCCTCCATTTCAATGCTACGAGCATCCTCCGTGACCTTCCCTCTCCCTTCCCAGCACATGCTGACACATCCAGCCTAAATTTGTGTCTCGCATCACCTCAGGATACTCATGGCTAATTTCATTATTTTGGAGAGAAAATGCAAATGAAGCCAGACAGCTGGTGCTTTCCTCGTGGCGAGGAGTGATGGAGGGGCCTGAGGCCTACCTCATCAGAGGCTCTCATACCCGTCTGCTCAGACAGGCCCTGGCGGGAGGAGAGCGGGGAGGCTGTGGGAGCAGCGGGAACAGATGGCAGGGAAGGTAGGAAGATAGAGAAGCGAGAGGGGCCAGAGCCATTCGGAGGAAGAGGCAGTGTCACCTGTGGGCTGAGGCAGCCTCACAGGACAGTTCGGCATCTTGTTTTAATTCGGTGGGGATATGAAAGGTGGTTGCTGGTCAGGTGTTGCACAATGACCTTGGATTCAGGATATTTTAGGGTCTGCTTTGAGCCAGCAAGGACCTCAGTTTGCTCCTAGCCCTGGCCGACTAACTGCTAACTCCTCCTGAAAACACCACAACTCTAAACCCAGCAGGTTCAGAGGCTGTTTTTTAAATCCCTTTTCAAGAGCAGACAAAGACTTAGAGAAAAATATATTCCCCAATACACAAGAAGGAGAGATTTTAAATCAATTCCTCCAATTATTCATGGAAGAAGGAAGGGAAAACAAAATAATGCCTGTAAAAAATCTTTCAGAACATTGTCTGAAAAAGCACCTATACAAGAGGCCTGCAAGAATAATGCAGCTCAGCACAGACTGCCCAGTGTTTCTCAGCCCAGCTTGTACCAACACATTCCACAGAAATGTTCCCTGACACCTAAAAAGGTAATGACACCAGAGCATCTTAGTGGGTAGGAGTTTCTAATGTTGCTATTTTATTATTATTATTCTTACTTTTAGTGAAGTTCTTTCTGGAGAGGTCTGAAATCTTTCATTTGACATACCTGCAGGCAAATAGCAAGTGTAGAATTTTTTACTACATTAATTGGAGAGGTAAGTGCTTTCCCGGGAGCAGATCTCTCCCACTCTCTCTCTCTCCCTCTCTAGGTGGTATAGATAGATCTTTTAAACAAAAGAATAAAAGAAAAAGTGTATTTGAAGAGGTTAATTTGAATGAGCAGCATTTTCAAGCATTAAGAAGGAGCTAGAAAAGGCAAGAAAATTAATTTCCTAAACATACATAGCCCTGTCCTCCAAAACACTTTAACAAATTAATTTCCAAAGCTTCACATGTATCCTATGTCATAAACCTTCCCAACTACAAACGCCCTCTATGTCTGTAACAGAGTTCTCTCAGATTCCTCTGTTTATTAATTACACAGATCTGGCTAAAAACTGTAATAAAATACCAATTGATTATAAAAGTGAGTCACTGATTCATTAGGTGAGTAAGCAGAGGGTCACTATTACCACTGCAGCAGATTCACAGTCTTCAGAGATGACTGATGCTCTCCTCACAGACCTAATAACTGGTGTCTGCCAAAACAACTAATAACAGAGGATTCAAGAGACTTGATTCCCAGTACTTTTAAGATACACATCTGAAGTTAAACTGCTGCTGTAAATCTTGTGGCCATGAGTTCAGAGATACCCAGGCAAACACAAGCTTTAGGTCCCATTCTGCACAGGGTGCAAAGGGCTGTTGAGGGCTGTTGCTGTAGAACAACCCCCTTCTTCCCTCCCTGTTCCCGACCCCTCACTGACATCCATACAAAGCCAGCCATCTTTCCACACACCTAATTTGTATTACTTGTCCATCTCTCCCATGTGAATATTGTTGTGGGTTATGTGTATCCTCCACTCCTCCAAGTTTTTTCTTCCATCTCTTTCTACACAAGGTTGTCCAATACCCCTCCAGCTTTCCTTCCTTCTGGTCAACAATGCTGACAGACACAAGGGCTCCTACCCAGGACCCTGCCCACACTGTTTTCCTCTTAGATGTTGCGTTCCATGAATGAAAAAGACTTTTACTATTCCTCTCCAAACTTTCCACTGTGTCTTTTTTTTCATACAAGGTTGCAGTAAACCTTTCTCTCTTTCTCCATCCCCATCTAAGTCTGCTGCCACCAGTTGTTGCATTCAGTTCCTCCCCTTAGTTCCCTCTGATTCTGACTGACAGCCCCTTTTCTCTTCTCCTGCCATCTTTTTTCCTCTCACACTGCAGCATCCATGATGAGGGATCAGCTGAACAGCAGCTGTGTTTCCCCATCTTAACATCTCCCATTTGCACATGGATTCTTCTTTTATCTCCCTTAGTGTAGGGCTTGGCAGTTCTCTTCCTCCTTGTCTAAATTTTGCAGAAATTTAGGTTGATTCTCAGTCACCACAGAAGTTTTGTGCATGACTTTAATACTTGCCAGTGGTTTGTCCCACGGGCCCTTAGCTCAGTATGACAGAAAAACCCCAACTTTGTTATGTTTTCTGTCTGACATGAATTCCTACCCAGACTTCCTTGCTTTCTCCCATTTGCTATTATCAGTTGTTCTAGTGCGTATCTTTGGCATTATCTTCCACACATCATAGATAGAAGACTGTGTTTAAGCCTTGGAGATATTTATTGCATAGTATCTCCATGATATAGATTTTCATGTCAATCTGTATAAAGATAACTCTTGGATGGTATCTGCTTACTTCATATCCTGATTATTGCAATATTATTTTCTCTGTTGTGTCAGATTCATCACTTATGCTCACTTCCAGAATCTCTCCACAAATTATCCATCATGATAAGTGGAAAGCTGAGTCCCACATCTGATCAGTCTGAACTCCTGTTTCCTTACATACTCATATTTCACTGTCTATATATTTTTCCTTTGCAGCAAGAACACAAACAAAATGGATAGATTTTGGATGTATGTACACCATAAGTTCTCCTAAGGGTTAAAAATGCTTCGTTTCTCAGGCTGTATTTCCATTTTGCTTTGCCTGTATCCCTATTTTGGCTTTGCTTGCAATGTTGAGATTGAGATGCAAGAATTGGGAGAAGACTGTTTTAATCCATGCGTTCATGTATTAATGGATTCACAGCTCTTAAGTAAAACCAGCTCATATGAGCTATGCTAATGTAAAAATCAACAACAAAAGGTGAACTCAGAGAAAGAAACAATTTTGCTCATGCATCTGCTTGTTGATTGAAGGAAAGTATGGAAAATGTCAGAATCAGCCTTGTCTTCTGGGTGGGTCACCCTCCACCATCCTTTTGACAAGTCCTTTGCATGAAACAGCTACAAGTCTGCCTGAGAAAAGGAGTGAGATTTTACATCTCAGAGATAAGGGTCATCTTTTACTCTGCTTTCCAGGAACAATTATGAATTTCAATTCCACAGTCTCTAAAAAAAGAGGAAGATTGACTAGCAAACAGTCTAAGGAATATATCCGGCAGGACTTAGTTATTTCATAGTTACTGACATGTTTAAATCTTACCAAACTGGAAGCAGTTTTGGGCAAAAGCATCAACAGAGTGGTAAGTACTGCGGGAACTCTACTTGTAGACACAGGGGCATGTCAGCTCCAAGCAGAAATGAGCTGCATTAGCAATCTCTCTGCCGGCTCCCAGTGAGGCTGGGGCATAGCACAGCAAAGCCCTGTGCAAGAGACATTAGCTGAGGACTAAAAGTTTTTAAATCTGATCCGCTCTACACTTCCAGCTGTGCAAATAACACTCACACAGGACCATGCTGACAGATTTCCACTGCTTCTTGTTCTGGAGATAGCATAACAGACTTGCTGTGACTCTGCACAGTCCTGTGTTGCAAGATGTAGCATAATATTGGACACTGAAGATTACAGCTCCCTAAGGAGCTGAGAATTTTTTTTTTTCCAACAAAAGACTGCATAGCTACAAAATATTTTCTCTTTAAATGCCCTTGTTCAGGAATAGGGTCAAAGTCACACTTGATAATCAACCGGGATTTTATTGATTGAGCAAAAAAATTATGTGTCAACATTCCTAAGATACATAGAAGCTTCTTTTGTTTCTTTTTTTAATCACAGAGACACTCTGTTTGGCCATCAGCATTTACAAATACAGCAGCGCAGACATGTCAAGTTCAACATGTTTTCATTCTGTGTTCCCGAGCTCAGCAGTTAGACCGTTCATTAATTTCCCCTTTCCCTCCACACACCGTCTGTGCACCTTATTTATATTCACCTGCTGCCAGTTTAACACCCTGAAGAGGCACACCTGCAGTGGCAGCAGCTTCACATTACTGCTGCTGGACCCCATGCTTTAGTCCCTTCTAGGAGAACTCTTTCTGCCTAAGCCCTGACTTGCTTGAATCCCACACTGGCTGCACAGCCAGCTTGCTTGGCTCTCTTGGACTCTCCAACCAGCCCTGAGCTGGCTCCTCCAGTTTCTCCAGACTGCACATCATTTTACCTTCTGATTTCACAGACCTGTGTTTATGTCAGGAAACAAACTATCCTGGGAGAGTCTTAGATAAAGGATGCCATCTGTGAAATAGAAAATGGCTCTTCTCTTGAATCACAGAGCTGTGGACAATTGGTTTCAAATCATGTTTCCTGCAGTCCCTCTCCTCCATGTCCATTCCATGCAACCTACAACATATAACAAAGGAAGTGCTAAACATGCTGTTTACCATACAAGGAGCCTTTTGACTTGAAGAGAGGAAAAGAGGAACTGATTCACAGATCAGCTCTTGTTCTGTTTCCTTGAAGCTTCAGTAGAAACTCCAGGCTCTGGAAAGCTAGTTCTCCTCCTTCAAGCAAATCCAATTCAGTTTCTTTGACACTACATGTAGCCAAAGCCCCAAAGGTAGAAGTCCAGCAACCTCACTGTTTTGGAGCAGAAGCATATGTAATAAAATTAGAAAAGGGAACAGGCTGATCGTGTATCTTCTGGTGTTTCTTAGCAGCAGCAGTCACTCCTGCTTGAGCCTGGGCTCAACTCCAGTTGGCAAGAATTGTCACCAAATTCATGGACTTGAATATCACCCAAACCTTCAAAGATCAGGATAAGATAACAATTTCTGAACATAATTTATTTTGTCAATAAGCCCCACCTTCAGAGAAGAGTCTGCAAACCCTAAATGCAGCAGAAATGCACAAATGGCAGTGTTTATTCATGTCAGCACTTTAGGTTGCACAAGAAAGGAAATCCACTGTACATCCATGGCCACAGCCCCTTGGGCAGAAACTGGAAGTAATGGATTTAATGCATCACATATGACTACCCTCTTTGTTAGACTGTTGGGTATTCAGAGGTGGGTGAGGCTGTTCTCAGCCTTCCCAGTGGTATATGAAGAGTAATGAAAGCACACCAGGAGAGTAAACACTGTGTTGTTGTAGCCACATGTGTGCCGTGAGGTCTAGCTCAAAGTTCTGGCCTTCATACACTAGGAAACTTTGCAGATGAAATCCTCTAGTCAGTGAAGTAGAAATAAAAAGCCCATTCTCTTAAACGAAGTCAGTATTACTCCAGGTTCTGATACAGTGGTGTGCAATCAAAAGACTTCTTGAAATTGATGAAGTCCACAGACTGAATTGTATAGGTTACAGAAAAAAAGATTTCTTGTTAAAGTTCTTACAGTTATGAACATGACCAGAGTGTTATGTTCTATATAATAATTTAAATTTTGAAATCTAGTGATGAAAGGGTAAAGCAGCACCACACAGTGTTATCTGTCAGAGGATATTTATGAAAAACAGATAAAAAGTCTTTAAATACTTAGCTACTAAATAGCAGCTAGAAGAATAGATTCTGGTATTGCTTCCAGCTAAAGAGAAGAAAATCTTCCCATTTAGGCAAGAGTGTATATACTGCAGGCACATGAGAGAAATCTAAATAGTAACCAATGCTATGTTGGTTCTGAGTTTCGTGACATTTATATTTTTATATAAGGCAGAGATTGCATATTAATTTCTATTTTAATTATTTCTTTTGAGCTGCTTTGTAAGGAGGGTGTGATACAGAGCAATGGCTTATGCAGTGTGGTATTTACTTACCTACCCAAGACTCCCATGTACTCCTCATCTACCTGTACATGTAACCAGTAAAGGGAGCAGAGAATTCAGATTATTTGAACAGTTTCCTTCTCTAACTGTGCACCACAATGAACATACCATCTACAAAGAATGAACTAACTTTAGCTATATGAGAAACCCCACAGAATTTGGTTGAACCACTTGTATGCTAATCATTAAGCCATGTTTTAATACCTGGTTGTAATGAAAGATCAGTTACACCCTTCCTTATAATGGGGTTTAAGGAAAGGAAAATAAAATGGAAGACAAGCATCTTAATTTACAAGACAATTAGTTAGTTTTCACCTAAACCAACTAAGAATTCCCAGTGTTAGATGCAAACTTTGTGTATCAAGGCATACACACTGAATTCATCCACCTGTCCAGAGTCATAGTACATCAAGAGTCAAGACAGAGATGCTTTCCTACAGAGGAAAGAGGTTACTGACTCTGGACATAATTTTGTCTCCCCTGTCATAGATCATTTTCACAGAGAAGCCAATGGTCTGCAGAGGGGAAAGGAGAACTTTGAGAACCTGGTGCTGTTTGAACTGATAACAGCATTGAAATGCTGAAAGATAGAGAATGGATGGGTGACATCAGTCACAGGAGGTGAAATAGTGAGGTCACTTGAATTAGATGGATCATGGAGAGTAGATTTGCACTTTGTCCTTTGTCCTCCCCAAGGTATTATTCAAATATAGTTCCTCTGTACATTGTGTGACATTTGCTAAGATTTTAAAAGTGCTTTTGACTATTAGCCTAGGAGAAATTATCCTGACCAGTATGGACAGGTATTTCCATAAGGCATATTGTTATTTTAGTCTCATGTAAATAGTGGCAATTGAGAATTATCCACTAGAGTGACTTTTTATTGTATTTTACACTTTATGCCCGATACATAGACGATATAGGTAACAGCTTTGCTAACTGGACTAAGACTGTATCTTCAAAGTATTAAATTTAGAATATTAAAACTGCTCCTTTAAGCAAGATTGTGCTTTCCCATTTTTGACAAAAACACAGCCAGAAACAGACTCCGTCATGTCTGTAGAGCTTAGTACATGCTCAGATACATTACAGTGGTTTCAGTTTAATTTCCACTAAATTACTTTATCTCATGTTAAAATTTTGCCAGAACATACTATAAGAGACTATTTAGACACGGTAAGGATTCGGCATTACTTCCATAGAAATAAATAACAAGACCTGAAAGCAACGGACCACTAATTAATTTTCAAAATTTACAGCATACAAATGCTGACAAATAAAATAACAGAGAATAAAGAATAGGAGATAAGGTGAATCTTACCATATATATCACATCTCTCTTTGGAGATGAAGGATTATTCAATTGAAGGATTCAATAAAAGACTAAAATTAATATCAGTTTTTAAAACCATTTTAAATACATCTAGAAATACAAGATTTCATCCATAAACCCCTCAAGCATTGCTCTGTGTTCAGCAGATACAGCAACAAAACAATATGAATATCTATTTGAAAATAAATTTCTTTGAATTCCTTTCACTACAACTCTGGTCTCTAAAAATCTTCATTCTTTTTTGACCGCTGTACAGAAGCTGTGATTTGATATCTCATTCATAGCCCAGCTGTGCAGGAACTCTGTTTAGTGCAAAGCTTTGCAAAAAGGAAAAAAAAATATCTCATTTGACCATGAACTTTAGATGATCTAGTTAGCGTTACTGTCAAGCATCCCGCGGTCTTTTCGAAAAGCAGGACTTGTCCATGTTGCCCTCTGGCCAACTTCAGTGGGATTGAAGCACTAGCGAGAGCCATCAAACTGCCTGACAGCTTGTCACCAGTGAGACTCCATTAATTTACACACATTTTCTACTGTTTGGCATTTACCATGATAACTCTTTTCTTTCCAAGCAGCTCCTGTTTGTATTTAACACTCGGGTTAATTTTCATCAGAGTTTAAATTTAGCCATCAGTTATTTCAGGGGAGCTGTCAGCCAACATATGGAGGAAAAAAAATCCTTCTGAATTTATAATAAAGTGGAATCTGTTGAATGTGAAACAAAAAGCAACTGCAATATACTGCAAGGCCCCGATGGGGGGACCAGGGTCAGCAAAGAATAGCAGAGTGGATTAGTTGTTCTATTCACCAGAGTGGCACCTGAGCACCTCAGGAGCTTCTTGATATATCAAAAAATGATGGAAAGACACAGTTCAATTTGTCCCCCTTTTATAAAGGATAATTAACCTGTCAGTCTTGCTACTTTAACAACTTCATTAAATTGGAGCAGAAATGGGTGCAGGGAGCCCCTGTCTTTTTCCAAAATGAGCACAGGGCACTTGTTTAAATCATTGAACAGCCACCTTCTTCCATCTTCCTCTCCCTTAGAATAATGCGATGCTATTTTAGGGTTTTTTAGGTGAAATTGAGCACCCTTCTTAAAACAGAGCACTAAGCTTGGTCTCACATGGCCAACACTAGGAATCGCCCTAACTCCAGAGGATGAAAATAATCAGGCATGTAAACAGGGAAAACTGCATCAGTTAAAGATGGAGCACTCTCAGCATACCGTGATCCTTCTCAAAGGTGAGATGACTTTCCCAGGTAAGAAGGAAAGAAACAAACAAATTCCCCTTTCTTCTGGAAAATCGTAAGCTTTACAATTAGTGTCCTGAACCGGACAAAAGTGCTGTCTGTAAACTGGAAAGTCTTCAGGCAAGTTTATATTGAAAAGGTGAAAAACCAAATTAATGTGTACACCTCTGGAAGACACATTTAGGATTTCATAAATAATAGCCCTTATTAATAATTAAGTGGATACAGGCTAAGTTACTGGTCAGTCCAAAATCTTCATCCGGGATTTAAGTGTACTACACCATTCTGCAAGGTGCATTTTTTGCACACTACAGTATTTTCCTCTCCAGAGCCATTTTATGTGCAGAAAAGATTTAAAGACATAAGAGGGCAGGAAAGTATTTCCCAGAATATCAGCTTTCATAACAACAGGAAGAGTGAATACTCTCATACTGCATTGAAATCATGTATTTTATAAGTCACACATTTTCTTGATGATTATTCAGAAAATCCTGCTTGTATACAAAAAAATAAAAGATAGAAAAAGCAAACCAAACCTAACTCCCACCCCTTGTGCCTAGTTCTATGTAAAGAATCTCATAAATTTTAACCAGAAAAAAACTTTATGTAATCTGGCCAAATCTTCAGATGAAAACATCTATATAGATTCACTTATTGCAGGCGTGACCTGAATAAATAAGTCTGCCATAATCTAATTATACATTGAAATTATAAATGAATCAAGTTCAAATAATTATCCATTGTTGGCTTTTCCTTGCTTGCTTATTTCATTTTAAATGTTGGTATACATCCCACCACATAAATAAAACTCCATGGTCAATAAGAAAAAAATTTCAGCACCTGAACAAACCAAAAGGAACATAATTGGAAGTTATTGCCACCACACACTTCCTGTTAGAATGTTAGAATAATAAAACTTACTCTATTTGTATGAATTATTTTTATGGACTGTTTCGGTATCTTTTAATCATAAGTGACCTACTAATAAAATAATGGGATTACCCTCTAATTCTTTATCTACAGACCCATAATTGCATCTTCATTTTAATATTAATATTTTATTTTTAGAATTGTATACAGATTTGTAACTACATTTAGAAGTCACTTTAAATTTAGTATTTTAATTTTACTTTTAAAATTCAGGCACAGAGAATGAAGATACTAATGTGCCAGGGCAGATTAATGTGCCACACTGGACTTGCATTTTAGCTAGATAAATATGTACAATGGTTTGCTGCACATATGAAATAAAGCATAAAGACAAATTAATTTAAAATGTTATATTATCATTCCCAGTCTTATGAAACAAACTAAATACCTGCTAATCTGAAGTTGTGGGGAATGTTCATCCACACAACAATATAAGAAAGTTCTTTGTACTTCAAGTAATGGAGAAGCTTAATTTACTATTATGTACTGATCTCTGTTCCTTAGTAAAAAAGCAGCTGCATACTGACAAACTGAAAATTGAATTTAAACACTGCATCATCAGGAATCTATTTCATAAAACACATGCTTGATGTACACTTTTAATTAAACACTTGTAATACAAAACTTTCCAAACTGATAAAAGGCTAAATTTTTCCTTCCGTCATTTGCTATCTTTTCTGGCTTTATTTATAACGTATTTTTAAAGAAGGTATCTGGTGGGCTTATAGCCTTCATTATATAGATAAAAGATGTGCAGCTCCAAATTTAATGTAGTAATTGATTTGGCATACTTTGTATCATTCCAAAACAGACCACTGTCTACCTGCATTTGTAAACAGAAATTAAAAGCTTGATAGTCTCTTCCACAGTGTTACTGGGAGAATCAGAGTGAAATTCAAAATGGCAACTGCTCTTGCCACTGGTGGTTTTCCAACTTGTACACTGCCTCAAAAATTGGGGTTGCAGACATGGAATGTCATTATTTCACCAGAGTACTGACATCCCACTTTTTTATACAACTTGGCATGTTTGTTGGCTTTTTCTTTTAAAAAAAAGCCCAGGGGCCAGAAAGACAGGAAGAATCCTGCAGTCTGTTAGATGCACAAGCAGGGATAGCAGGAGAGGCATAGCAGTGAGGAAAGGAAATGGCTCAAATTCTTTGTGAAATAATGTTACAAGTGTTACAAAGGCAACGGAAGGGAAAAGTTACCAGTCAAGGCTTATTGGACATCCACTGAAAGGAAACGAGTACAGTGGGTGTAAAGTTTGAGAAGTGATTACAATCACTTCTGACCTGCATGAGAGCAAATACAGATTTGCTCTGTATTTGAAGCATACGGGAGAGCCTCATGATAAGGTTTCTATAGAGAAAATGTATCCATTTGGTGCCTAATTATTCGAAAAAGTATGGATATGTATGTACATATGGAGGTATGTATGTGCATGTGTATATAAATAATTGTATATACAAATAACTGCATTTCCCTTTCATTCTCTATCAATCTCTTTTACCTTCTCAGATTTGATGATTTTGGTTACTTTATACTATTTTTTATATCATACTCTTACCCAATTATATTTCTGGTTTAAATTTTAAAGAAATATCTAAAAGAACTCCTATAAGAAAATACACTTATCAACATAATTTAGTGATGTCAGATATTTTAATATTCATTTTAAAAAGTGTTTATGAAAGTCTAAACTAGGGAAGTTATGACTGCTAAAACTAGTAGTAGGAAAGCAAGAAAGTTCAGCTAGCTGTGGACAGAAAACACACATGGAAATCAGAATGGACCTTCATGTTTACAGAAATGCTTAAATTGTCTTAGATTTAATAATTATAATTTATACGCTTTAAAATCATGGGTCAGCTGTTCAGTAGCTGCAGTGTCTTTAAAAAGCAACAGAAAATTTTTCCTTTAATGATGGTATTTTAAATTCCAATTGGTTTGCTCCAGCCTTAAAATGAGAAATGCAATGAAAAGAGAATGAGAAATATAGTACTTGCTGCCCCACGTTTTGAATGGGTATTAAGATTCACCAGCTGTCCTCATATACCTATGTAAAACTGATACCAAATTAACATGGGGGTGATTAGGAGTTGTGTTAACATCCTAACTACAGGCCAAGTCAGTTTTGGGTCAAAATTGAGAAATCTTAGTTGATTTTATTTTTAATTGTGGTTTATATGTCTCTCTTAGCCCAGCATTCTGCCCTGCAAGATAAGATAAAAATTTAGGAGTACTTGGTGCAGTTGGGCTTGTAGAACAGGATCTGGAATCACATCAATGCTTTGGCCATCATTCCGTCTCTGGAAAGAGGAAAAAACCCAATTTATTCTCTTCTGATCTAAAATCAGCCAGATCATTCCAGTGGTGCTACAAAATTCCAGCCCAGAGGAAAATTACTGGTAAATCTCAGAAAATACAGTAGGGTGGGTATACTTGGTACTATTTCATCATCCTATGTAGCATTAAAGTTTTTCATAAAGCTGATACTAACCAGTATGACCTGACCTGATCCTCAGTGTAAATTATTCCTAATTCTAGTGAAATGCCAGGTTCAAATATTGGTACCTTTTCTCTTTCAGAGCCCTTCCATACCCATGCTGCAAGTTTCTAAGCTCCTTCCTAAAGCAAGTTGCATCTGGTGAGCCATCCAGCAGAACATCAAGTGAGATGGAATTATAAATCAGTAAGTTCAATACACAGAAGTGAGGAGATACTCAACAGCTGTAAAAACTATCAAATCCATCCTTTTGCCATCACAATACCAAACTTAAAAATACTTTCTTCAGAATGGTTTTTAAAGACTTATGACACTATTTCCACCACTTCACTTTTACATATTTAGACTAAACTTTCTGCCTCTTAATTGTTCCCTGTGATATTTAGACCAATTTATCACACTATTAGGCTTTAATCCCTTTTTCTCCTGCTTTGGTTGGTGCTCATGGCTACGGCTTGAAAGGTATCAATAGGATGACACTAGTGATGTTTTACATTGATGAGACAGGGTCTGAGAGAGGCTTAGTCCTGGAAGAGAGTGCAGGGGAGGGAAAAGAGGGGTTCCTCTGGGCTTTCAGCATCAAAAAATCCACACAAATTATACTGCTTTTTTGTGAGGACCACACAATTTAGGTAATATATATGTAGGGCACCTCAAGGACTCCAGAACAGAGAATGAAAAATGGATTTAGAGCAGTTGGTGAGTGAGATGCAGTGACAGATAAAACAAGATGACCTGTCTGTAGGCTTTGCTTTTTTTTCAGGGACTTTTGAGTTTGATTGGACAGCACACCAGAACAAACACTTGTGAGAGCTGACAACTCCCCATTGTTCTGGAAAAGCACAATGAGCACTTTTGAAACAGACTTTTGACATAATCTTTTAAGGGTGTGAAGAGAAAATATTTGATCAGATCGTGGTCTTCTGACCCTCTTACGTTTAATGGGCATAGAGAAGTTAGAACTAATTATTTGGTAACTGTCAGATTTTTTCCACCATAGCATGAGATCCTGTTGTGATGAGCATGTGATAACTGACAAAAAATAATCATCTGCTATCAAGCCTGAGGTTCTGCAGCTGCAAAATAGAGCAGTCTCATGAAATGAGCAGTCCCATAAAATGTCAGTGATGCTACTCACTGGAGAAAGATTGCAGCATCACAACCTTACACAGCCATCTAAAGCAATAATGTGATGCTATAACAAAACAAAGTAGACAGTATAGATGGGAATGACAGCCACAGTATAAATCCAATCCCTTGCATCTGAGAATAAAACTTTCTCATTGATCTTCTTTTTGAACACATTAATGTTTGCTTTTATTATTTTGTCAATGTATATGCATGTACTGTGTACAGTACCTTTGCTAGTAAGCACTACAGAAGGATCTTTTATATTTTTAAAGTATTATTTTTTCATTTTGAATGCTTTTTCAATGTTTGGAACTTTCATTTTTGCCAATATCTCTCCACAAATTCCAGTTATTGGGGTGTGACACCTACTCTGGCACGTGCAGTCTATTAGCTATAGTTAAGGAAAAGTAACTTTTTATTGACATGTTAAGTCCTAACCACAGTGCAAATAAAACTTCTCCTTTCATAAAATAATTTTTCGTGACAGATATTTTATTAAAAATGTTGTTTGCAGCTGTGATTTATTGTACATGGTAAAAAAAATTTAAAAAGCAACTGTATAATTATGCAGAAGAAAAAGCATTTATATCCCAAAATGCAGTTGTGATTCAACTGGTATTTCAATGACTGATGTATCTGCACACATGTAATAGGAGTCCTTTTGTCAGAAAGCTGATTATAGGGGGACCAAAGCCTTATTGTCCAGCTAACCAAAATAAGCAATTCTCATCAAATCTAATTTTATCCAACTCTGTATCCTAACTGTGAATAGGCAAAATAAATACCTATTTTTGGAACAGTTAACTCAGCAGAGTTTTAGCAGCAGGGATGGAAGGAGTTTAGATTGATAAAAGAACCACATGGGCCACTGACAAACATGGAAAGGTAGTGATGATGTTTTGCTCATTGGTCATGTGATTAGAAGAAAACAACTATTCACTTCTCTTCCCCAGCTTCCTGCAGAAGCCATCCACTGAACTCTCTGACCTCCAGAGTGAGCCCTTGTGTTTCCTGTCTGGTAAATATGGAACGTTTTCTGTGTAAATAAGCAAGTTTTTGTGAGAAAGAAAGAGGAGCCCATTCTAGATTTATCTGGAACCCACTGGCTATAAACTTGAAAAGGCCTGTTATCCTGCTTCACTGACTTAAAAGTGGAGGAAAGACCTCTCTGGGGGCTGACCTGCATGAGGCCATCAAGATGATCCTACTACTTGCAAAATTCAGAGTTAATCTTTCAGGAGGGTGAACTCTGGGTCTGTGTTCAACCAAGGAGACACAGCTGACTTGCCTTTGTTCTGATTTTTCTAGGGGTGGTCTGCTGCTAATACTCAGAAGGCAGTGGTGGGAGTGTCTATTCAACTCTCCATCACAGAATGAAGTTGGTGAAGCTAAATGACAATTGAAGTTTTCAGCTCAGGTGCTTTGCTTATAGCCACTTCCACCAACTTACATCTTCAGGATTAGGAGTCTATGCCATGGGCCAAAATAAAATCATGAAACATCTCTTCAGTGGTCAGAGATAACCAAGCAATGCACATTTTTAGAAGCTTTGGAACTGCAGGGGGCAGACACACAACAGTAATTTAACCCTTACTAGCTGCTTTGTCATGTCAAACTATCATAATGCTTTGAAATGAGAATTTCTTTAGCTTTATACAGGTCAAGGAACTCCTGAGCAGATATCAAAACAGGTTCAAGCTACTGATGAAGTGGAGCTCACAGCTGTGCTAGGTTCTTTGTATACCTAACATACTACATTGTTTTTGAGGCAGGGAACATCTGAGTGGCTATTGTGTATTTGTACCCCAATTTATATGCAAAAAAAAAAAAAAATAGCAACCTGATATAAGTGCAGAAGTTGAATCATTCCCTATCCCAATGTACAGCATGTAGCTCTGACGTTATTTCTTACAGATCATTAATAAACTCTGTCACTTGCATAAACCCAATCTTTTAGCTCCTCATATGAGGATGCTCAATGTTCAAAGCTATTTTCAGGTAATTAAGGATTAATTTCTATTTATAAACACATTATGAAATTGGAAATCTATGTAGGAATATATGCTGTTGGAGAGGACAAAATCAAGCAACTCTAGATAACTCTCCTCTTACAGAGGCAGTAATTCAGATACAAAAGCTCTTCTAATTCCTGTGTCCCAGTTGTGTTCAACAGATCAGCCTGTGTGAAGTGCTCTACTTCTCAGAGAGCCCTCTTGTCTGGCTTCAGAAAACCACTGTAAAAATGGATGTTAGAGAAACATATCTCCTATTAATCAACAGATCAAATATGTTTATTTCCTCTGCCAAAATAAGTCTGTGAGCCCTGTAATTTTTTTGTTTGCAACAAAGAACTAACAGATCAATTTTGAGTTTCTTCACTACATTTCTTGTGAGTTAATACAAGATAGGCAACTTACAAAAAAGATTACTATAACTTATTCTTTTGCTATTACACTTGTAAGCACTACAAGGCAATGCATACTTGACATATTTGCATTCCACTGCATCCGATTTTTGTCTTCAGCAGCTGGTACCTGGATATTTATGCTGTGCACTCATTTTTTTTAACTGTGAGTACATCTAAATGTAAAGAGTTGAACATATTTTAATAGTATTCATAATTCTGTGAGCACACTGTTACAGTTACAGTTAACTGTATGTGCACAGTTAAAATTATTAATACTATTAAAATTTATTCAACTCCTTGTATTTAGATGCAAATCTATTAAAAACCTACTCCTGACAGACAAAAGCTGTGTTCCAGGTAACCTGATGCTTCGTATTTCTCAATATTGTTGCTGTCTCTATTTGCTGACAGAAGTAATCTACACACAATAGATTAAGTCACATATTTCAGTAACCACCTCTGTCTTTCCAAGTGAGTGACCCACTATGCCTGTGTATAGGGAGGCTCTGGGAAAGGCACCTGTGGTGAGGAATGAATATTCTAATGTTTCTGAACCTTTTGGTGAAGGTGAAGGGGGCTTGTTGAAAACATTGCTGTGAGCAGATGGACCCCTGAAACCATCTGCTATCGAAGCAACTAAATGTTCAATGATGCATTACGAAATTATTTAGCTCTCAAAGAGCCTGAAAGTAGTTAGTAATGATGGCATCTGTACTGAGAGCAAACAACCTATTTATATGTGATCTATCACTTCATAAAACGTTTGGAGACCATCTTTCCTTAAAGCAGCAGTAGTCTTGTCTATGTCCCAGAATAAAATACCGAGTTGCGTGCATGAACTTGCAAAATCCTATCTAGTTCATTTTTCCTTCTTGTAAGAGCACACTCATTGCTGGTATGCTCTGGAATGCAAGCTTGGGTTTTTTGGTGGAAAGCATTGCACTGTATTCTAGAGCTGCTCTATCTGTGCACAAGCATAACTAGTGCAAAAAAACAAAACAGTAATGTTTTAACTCAGTCTTAATCTAATAAGGATCTTATGTTTTTCTTTCCTGTGAAAAATTTCATCCTATTTACCTCTATTAGTAAAGTAATAGGTATTTAGGAATCAAGTCTGCTAAATGTGAATTCATTTTTTAATCTACTGAGGTGATTCTTATACATTATATAGTTACCATGGGAACTGTTAAAACTTGTTTGTGTAGATTTAGTTATGTCCCATGTATGGAGTCAATTGCTTACTAAATATATAAAGATATTATACATTGGATTATAGATGTTTTTGCACCTGAAAAGCACTGTATTTTTAATTATTATTTTGTTTCACATATTTCTACAAGAAATGAGCTTTCAATGAAAATCCATTCCAACCTAAATGATATTAAATTACTTTTCTACTCCAGATAATCAGAACAGAGGAAGTTATTACTTTTGCTCACTTTCTTTCAAAATTACTAAACCTATTTAGAAACTTGCTTAAAAAATTATGTCTCATCTGAAAGTTCTTTCAACTATATAAAAAACCTGGATTTCAGTAAAATCTCTGTAGATGAATAAGAGGAAGTGCAGCTCCAAGTTTTAAGCAGAAATCTCCATTAATATCAACAGTGACATATCAACATTGATATCAATCAGCTTTTCTGGTCCAATATCTTTGTTGAGGGTTTGCAAGTTATTTTAATTCTTTATTTGGAAGCAACAGTCCTGGTGCAGAAAGAAAAGAAGATTTTGTCCAAGGAAACACATCAGACTCATGTGTAAACTGTAATGAAGCACACCTGATAAAGCTTAACTTGGGCATGGGCAAGTCCCTTCGCAAGCATGGAATGCCCCATTCCCAAAACCTTCCCTGGGGCAAAATTTAGCCCCCTGCAGAGGAAAAGACATATTGCTAATCTCTGAACAGTCAGCTAGATACCAATGACCATCTTGAACTGCATTCCCATTTCTTACTTTACTTGCTCATTTACAGACCTTACAGTGTTCCTCAGAGACTGCTCCACCGTCCCAGCTTTGAGCAGCCCCTGCTGCAACCACCACCTCCCCTGGGATGCTTTCCAGCCTCAGGATGGCACTGCCTAGACTGCAAGCTCAGTCTCTAGCAGAGATCCCATAATCTGGGCAATTTGGAGCTTTGCTGTGATAGTCCATGTAAGTACTATGGAGAGGCAGAGCAGGTCCCACCCATTCCTGTGGCACACACTCCTTGTGGAGACTGCACACAGACTGTTCATGATCCAGCTCTGAATAAAGCCTTTGCCATGTGCTTACACTTCCAGAAACCAGTTACTCTATGCATATTTAAAGCAATCAAACCTTGCTCAGAACACAGGCCTAAGTCACTTTAATTTTCAGGGAGAAACAAATACTTCAGTCACAAATATTTTGTTGTGTAGTGGACCAAGCTTAATTTGGCTATATTTTTTTGTGTCCTCTCAATTAAGCTTCAGTTTTTCAAATTAACATGTAGAAAAGGTGTTATTAAATGGTTAAAATATTTAAAGTTGTTATAAACTCAATGTGACACAGCATAAATTTATTCCTTGTAGGCTTTGGAAATGTGAGCATGTGGGAAAGGGAAGATAGGACCAAATATTTTCTTTAAATCCCACCTTTTTCATAGAATTAAACTGTGAAGCTTTGCAGGAGTCTAAGTTTGGTGGAATACTCTCCCCATTCTCCTGCACTTCTCTACAGACTTCAGGTCTACTTGACATGGAGGCTGCAATGCAAGTAGGACTGAAGGAAAAATTGCCCCCCTGATAGCTACAGACACCACAAAAATTAGAGGACTGAAACAAAAGGCTGGCGGGTCTGGCTGACACACTATATCCCTTTCCTCTCTACCACCTGTCAATCAACCACCAGTCAATCACAGAAAGCCACAATCAGCCACTTAATGACAGCCAGATGGCATCTACTTCTCATGAACTGTACTCCTGAAGTCATACTCCCTCCCTGTAACTAGCAGCATTTCCCATCCCAGTAATAATGAGGTGTTTTTTGTATTCAGACACAGCTGCCGTGCCTCGCACCTCTGACAGGACGCCCCTGTGAGCAGAATACCTGCTCTGCCACACACGTTGTTTTGCTTTGGAGGAAGAATCAATGCTGTTTCATCCCTCAAACTTTGATCAGGGACAGGCTGACTGGTTTGTGAATAAGAATTGAGAATAGCTTGGAAAGTTTAGCTGGTGTTCATTCTGCCTCCTTTATTTCTCTGCAGTCCTGACACAGGGAAGGAATCCATACGGAGACCAATGTGATCTTCTTCACATCGGTTTACCAATTATTTCAACCTTGACCCAAAGGGAACACTTCTTATGGAAGTGACAGGTAATTTAGCTTTCTTGCTTAGTTCTGGGGCTCTCTTGTGGTGAATTATGTATAGTGCTTCTGTGATATGGACCTTTGTCCATGAAGGAACCAGACGAGGCTATTAAACTGCTTTTAAAGGCATTTTATCCATAAACACCCAGCATCATGAGGGTCCTTTTTAACAAAAAATTTCTGCCTTAGGACAAAGTGGCAAACTCAATTTTCAAGTGACCAAGTTTGGGCCCATCAAGCATGAAACTGGATTCAGGCCTTTCTGGCAGTGCTTTTCGCTGAACTGAGGGGAGGCCAGAGGTTTTTCTCTGTTAGGGGACGGTTACTCCATTACTGCATTACAGCAGGTAATAATATAATTGAAGTTACAACTTGGCCTCTAAGGAAAGTAAAAATCTTTTGTGATCACCATACACTCTCTGAGCAGTATTCAGAGAGTGTATGGTTGATCATACAGAGAGAGCATGGTGATCTTTGTTTTCTAAGATGCATTGGATTCAGTGTAGCAGAAAAGGCTTATTTATGGCCAAACTGGAGAAACATGGTTCTGGTGTGTGAATTTTAGCCTGGGATGGCCCCATTACTGACTAGCTCTGCAATACCCAGCAGCTCCCACCTTCTTTATTAAAAACTGCTTGAAAATGGCTCTGTAGAGCTGAGAAAGATAAGAACTGTGTTCTTTTAGTGAGGATTAACTATGACCACATTTCATGGGACCTTTAAAAGTGTACAAGTTCCCTACTCACAAGAAAGTAACTCTGTTTGGTGCTCAACAACACAAAATTAGTTTGTTCAGAGTTCTTTCCAGAGTTTATTCAGCTCTTCTTGGCAATTTTGGCTCAGGTTCATCCCTCCAACTCACTCTCCTCTCACTTCAGGAAGTCTTCCAGCTTTATCAGGCAGGTGCACAAGACCTTCACAAGAAGATTCCTCCCTGCATTTCTCCCATGCTTACATTTGTTGCCATTCCAAAGACATATTAGTGTTAAATATATATAGTTTTTTTTCTCAGCTATTTTAGAAGCTTCACCATCAAGAAATCTTGGAGGCAGATTCCTTGCAACTCAAGGACGGGCAGGTTTTATCCATTAAAGATGGGATGTAAATGGAGGCAACCTTCCACAACATCCCCCCCTCCCCACATATACATACATTTCCAGCCTGGTTTCTGGAGTGCAGACAGAGAATCTCATTAGGAATCTAATATAATAAGGGCATGTAGATACTGGGGTTGGGGGTTGGAAATCAGATTAGCTTCATTACTTTATTCTGCACCTCACAGCGCTTCTGCCAGTGGACAATTGCATTAGATCAGAGAGGAGATCAAATGGCAAAAACTCCCCAGAAATGCTGCTGCGCATTGTCTGAGACAGGAATGGGAAAAGTGCACTCTTGGAGGACACAGACCCACGGTAGATACCAGACACATTTTGGAAGGGCAGTAATTTTTTTCTTTGAACTTTGCCTATTGAGCTTTTGGTGTTTGCAAGGCCAGTCTAGATTCCAGTGCACAGAGACATGATGGAAACTAAGCAACTTCTTCAAGTGTAAGCAAGTGGATACCCAAAGAGCCATGGGAGAGATAATGCTCTAAGTGCCAGACAGGTCCTACCTGCAGAGCTCTAGTGCTTCAGTCACTATTATTTTTCCATAGGCACTTTTTTCTGGAAACCTTTCAGCTTGGAAGCAACAGCTCAGTTGAGTTCTCTGCTTCAGCAGGGATAACCTGAGAAAGGAACACAAGGGAATGTGTGCCACTTGCCTTATAAAACTGTAACAGCCTAGTCCAGTTCAACACCCTCCAGGAGCAGTCTTCCTTTACCAGTTCTGAGGGGACACAGTGACCACTGAGGCAGCTTAACTGGCTGCCCTCAGTTTTTTCAGTCCACACAATCAAGATCTGATGTAGCTCGTTCAGTCCTGAGAGTGAAGCCTAGGCTCCCATCTCATATCTCACCTTGCCCAACAGTCATGAAAAGTGGGGTGAATAGGACCTCTTGGCACAAGAAATCCCATGTCCTGAGTAAAACACTTTAATATGCTCCTGAGCTGCACTGAGGGACCAGTCTCAGTGCAACTGTGGATTGTTGCTGATGCCAGCAGAGAACAGGGAAGATGATGTTCAATAACTTCTATTCCATATTTCTAGCTTCCCTTTGAAGAAGTCTAGACATCTGAATCTTGATCAGAGAGCAAGATTGAAAGACTGACTTGGATGAAAGCAGAGTAAAAAGTCCCTGGAGTTCAGTCAGGGCAGGAAGGCCATGCTGGTTGTATCCAAGAATGTTGGAGGCACTGTCAAATTCCAAAGCATTGCTTCTATTCTTTTTCATTTGCTAGCACTGGGCATATATCTTATGCACATTTGGTGCTTTTTTTTATCTTCCACTGCCATTTTCTTCTTCATTACTCCTTATGGAAGTTCTGTAACTTAAGTAAGAACAATAAATGCTGCATGCTAAGTGCTATTCCTATGATAAAAGCTCTACCCTCTACATATGGCAGAAAGAGAAATAAAAAGGAAAAGAACACAGGTGATTAAATCAGAAATATAAAGTGGAAATACAGCTTATGTTAGAAACTAGGTATTGCTTATGAAATCATCTTGTAAGGAAGTAAAAGCACTATCAAATGCATAATACTCACAGGATCTGCTTACTCATACTGCCATACACTTGGTGAAAGTGTTACAGAAGTCCTGAATTCTATTCTTATTACTGTTTCAATATTTAATCAAATGTCAAATTCAAAAACATATAGCCATTTTTCCTAGAAATAGTGAATTTTAATACTCCATTTTGTGGTTCATAATCTAACAGTCTTCCGTTTGCAAACAGAAGGATCACAATCTAAATCTATAAAAACCTAAAAGCGCTGTTGACATAAATAAAGAGGTCATACTCTTTATCATTTCTATTTACTGAGATTATAACTTTCTCTAGAATGCAAAAAGAATAGAAGTTTTCATAGGTCGTGCCAAGTTCACATATGATGCAAAATTGCTTGATAATTTAGAAACATAAGTGAACATATAGTATAGTACTCAAGTGTCCTCTTGCCTCATATTCTATGCCTTTCAATAAAATTTTACCTAGTCAAAAAAATTTTCCCTAATTTCAAAATAAGTATGCTCATTTAGAAGTTTTATCTATCCAGCAAGTACCCAAAAAGATCATGTTTGTCCCAGCCCTTATATTTATTCCTGTCAAATTTCTCTTCTATTGAGAAACTAGGAGTTCAGTTCTACAGTTGTATGTTATTGCCATTAAAGGTACACCAGTAAAGATTTTATTACCATGAGTGAAAAATACATTTGCTTCTTCAGAAACACATTTGCAGATGACAAAGAAACAGAAGGTATTAGAAAAAATACAAGAAAAAAAACCTGAGCACTCAGGAGTAAGAAAAGACTAAACAAAGACAAGTTGCTTGAGGCAGTCAATAACACAAATACTCCAATAGTAATGACAGCAATAGGAAGCTTTTTCAAGCTGCTTTTTCACAAGTCTATACAGAAAAATCTATACTGCAACTTTTACTGTCAGGGGTATCTCTTTATATACTATTCCATGTTTTCAAAGGTCTAATAAAAAGCATGCTTTAGGGTTTCCACAGGCATCATGTACTTTATCCCTACCCTACCAATACCAATCAAATAGAAAATATTTTCCCTGAATTCCTCTCATGCTCCCTTCTCTCCTTAATTCCAGGAGCATGTTGGAAATATCACAATTTGCCTGTATGTTAACTTCTGAAGTGCCAGAAAGGGCTTGAAGGCAAGATGTACTGATAAGGAGAATGCCTTTCTTAAAAGCTCAAGTCATTGGGCAGCTTTAATTAAAAATTGTATTGATTTTTTTCCATTGCTTTTAATGACAGGCACTAGTCTGTGGCTTCCATTGTTAGCCATTGACAGTTTAAGTAGTGAAACAAAGGGCACTTATACAGCACTTAGTGCAAAATTATGACTGATTAAAAAGTCATTTGTCATGGTAGCAGCATCTGCTTAGACTTCACAAATTTTTAAATGCAGTCTTGCACGCAGTGTGTGGGAAGGTGTGGTACATGCAAGGTGTGGTACTCCACAACCATGTCCCTCAGCAATTTCAATGCATTATTGAAGTGCCACGTGAGTCACATTCTTCAAGAAGATGTTAGTTTCTCACAACATTTGTTTGAAGAAGCTGGAGCTCTGCTAAAGCTTCAGTGTTTGACCACACAGAGAAATGTAGTAGCAACCTGTGGTCAAACCTTCCAAACATCTTACTAGTCTCAGAAAATAATCCAACATTTAACTGTGATTTTAAAATAATTAACTCACTCAGTCCAATTCCTCTCTTTTCCTGTCTTTCCCAAGGCAGAGACCTGCCTCCAGATGTGCCAAGGGTGCTTTAGCAAACCAAGGTGCAGAAAGCCAGCTTAGTTAAAACAATGTTTCTCAATTGCTCTCAGTAGACCACAGTTACCAGCATCCAAATGCCAGTCCAAAGGAGATACAGGCAAAACTTTAAAAATCATCTATCTGTATTAATTAGTGATACTTCCTAATACCAGTAATATAGTAGTTCACAAACAAACATCTACAGAAGTGGCACTGACAGTCACTGTGTAGAGCAAAGCTGAAAGAGATTTGAGAAATTTGAAGGACATCAAACAGAGAAATGACAGTGGGTGGAATTTGAATATTGCCCTCAGGCCAGTGTCAAATTCTGGGGCAAACAAGCAGTCTGCAGTCTTATTCTTCTGCATGAGTACACAGAGGGTTTTATATTTGTTAATTCCTTTAAAAGAAGCTCCAATTGCATATTCTAGACCATTTCCTTTGCATCATACACATGTTAGAAGCTCAAATCATTTCCTGGAGATATTTATCCACTATAAGCTGGGCCTAAACATTATTTCTAGAGATGGTTGGTGTGTTTTTCACTATTTCCTCTTCCTTTGTCTGGAAATTACTGGGAAACATTTTTTTTTTTTCAGAGAGATCCACTGCGTTCATTGTTCCTGGCTTCTTGACTGCTGTTTCTAAGCTGCCTTTTTTAATAGGCTGAAGATCAAGGTCCAGAAAGTACTTTGTCCACAAATATATGCATATGTACATATTTAAGAAATTTGCATTGTTTACTCTAGACATGGTGAAAATGTGCTCCTACTTCTATTTTCTTGTACCTTTTCCCCAGGTTTCGTCTTTTCCTCTCTTCAGAGGAAGTGAGGCCTCAACCTTCACTTAAGATCAACTTCTCCAATAACCTAAGTTTTGAGGAAGGAGAGTTTTGTAGTTCAAGAATTTGAAAAACACAGGAAGAAAGAAGACTATTACTCATAAAGCACAGTTATTCTTGCGCTGGTAGGGAGATAACAGAGTAGATAAAATCAGTATAGCTTTTGATAAGACAATATTAGGCCTCTAAAGTGCTGTTAAAATGAATTTGAGCCAGCAGGGAATACTTCTACTAAGCCAGCAGTTTATGCCATGCTAACAACGAGGTTTTGATTTCTAGTCAATCACTCTAGAGTCAGTCTTATTCCACAGAATTTTGTTTAGAACTTCATGTTCATTAGTATAGAGATATATAGGCCAATGAGGAGATGTTTTCTCCCTACAGTCAAGGACCTTGATTATTATTATTTATAAAAATATTGTACTTTCCCTTTCTCACAGAGGTAGAAATTAGAGATAGAAATTAGTTTGGCTCCTTCATTTGCTGCTTTATTTTTAAAAAATCAAACTGCCTCATACTTGTAGTAAGTTGTTAGCAACTTCAAATCCTTAAAAAGAAGGGAGATGAAAATTCCAAATGGCCAGTGAACATCACATTAATTTGTTAGCAGCAAAGGCATGGTCAGACTCAGAAATACTTGGGTCTGTTTTAACACCTGGCAATGTTTTCTTACTGTTTTTTTCCCCATGTCTAATTCCTGAGAATGTTTTTATTGTGCTCTGGTCCTCAGACAATTTACCTGCTAGAGTCTCTGCAGATTAGAGAAGAACCAAAATTTGGCAGAAGTTCATAGCTCTCTTAAAGGTGCATTCCCATTCCTGACAAGAAGACTGGCCTTAAAAATTCCAGTTTGGTACAGTTTCTCAGTGTCATGATTTTAAATAATTTCCAATATATAAAAGATCTTTTCCCTATTAATATGAATTAAAATAGCTGCATTATTTTGACTAAGGTTTTCTGAAGCCTTTTCTGAGCTTTTAACATGTATCAGAAGTGTCAAGTTTTAGTTGTTTTTAGCTGAGTCAAATGAGCAACAATCTTAATATTTGATAAAGTTATAAATAACTAAACACTGAGTTTTAGAAGGATTAGCAACTGTAATACCAAGCAGTCATAGCTGATTTTCCTCCCGTTTACAACAGATTGTTGCTTGGAAGTTTTCTAGAAATTTTGGCCTGGATTTTAACTTAATGGTAACTGACTTATGTGCCATAAAAATTCATAAGATATGGAAAACAGCAAATGAATCCTTTGTAAGTGAACTGTAATTATGTATATTTTGTATGTGGTGAAGAAACTAACCATGTAAATGATGACAGCTAATTATATACAGCTCTCCTGGGCATCAGTATCACTCTCCCTGACAGCATACTCCTCTTTAAGGGTTTTCCTTCTTTGTATATAGGCCACTATTTCTGAACATTCCTTAAGGGAATTATGCTGTTACCTTTGCACTGGTTAAATGAAAACTAAATGTTTTTTTATCAAAGAAATCCTTAGTGTAATCTAACTAATTTCTCCCTTATTGTGCTAATGAGTCAAATCCAGCTCTTCTTCTTACTGGTGTCAAGCCAAACTAATTCCAGTGATTTCAGTGAAGTTGCTATGGATTTACACATGCAAAGCTGTCAGGAGATATTTGGCTGTTGGTTTTGCTCCCCTGGGAGAGCTGGAGATTACAGCCTGCAGAAGGAACAGCAAATCATATTTGGTCACACCACGGTCTGCCATGGAGGGGGTGGGGGAATGCTACATGTGAGGGATTTGTGGGAAGTAAACCCTTTAAAATCTCCTGTGGAGGAATTTCTTCCAACTTCTTTCAGCTTGAAGGAAGGGGGAAATGTGGGGAAGTGTGTGAAGGAATGGGGAGAAGTGGAAAGGAGGGCAATGCAGGGATGAAGAAGGTCTCTTCACAAAAATCTAACTTGCAAGATTTCTTGCAGAATTGATCAGTATTTTGGAACACATTTGAAAAGGTGTCTGGAGACATTGTCTATGGGTGGCCACAGACATTTTGATATCCCTGCATCTTTGGAGCACTGTTAATTTCCAAAGCTGTTCTGACTTTTCACAGAAAACTTTCTCTAGGCTTTCTCTAGATTGAAAGTATGCAGAAGAATCTACAATGTCAGGGATTACAGGAGGACTAAAGAGAGTACAAGGTGGAGTGCTCATGTGCAGATTTGTTTTGAACTTCAAAGATAAAGGTTGAGATTATACTCTCCCTTCTGCCCAGATCCTCTTGGGTTTATGGAACTGGACTGAGAGGAGATGGGGATGATACTCACCTGTATTACTTAATGCTTAAAAACTACTCATGCTGCCTGGTAGGCAATTTCCTCTCATTGCTATTTTTGTGATCCACAAGGAGAAGATCTGCTTTGAAGCATTTGCTGAACAGTCCTCACTGGAAATATACTGGGCATGCAGTGCAGGTAGTCCTTTACACAACTCTGAACCTTGCCATGCAGCTATAACACATCTGATATAACTCTCACTGGTACCACATGAGATAAGAATTGAATGGATACGAATAAACATAAATACATGCGAATGCTGTCTCTTGGAGGCCTTGCAATTTCTGAGATTGTCAGAGATTCATCATTGCTGATAGATTTTCTGTTTCTCAGTGTTTCTCCAAATTCTCTCCTTGACCCTCAGAGCCCTGTGGGGAACCCAGACGTGTTATCTTATTCTTGCTAGAAATGCAACAAAGTATATTTCCCCTTTAATAAATGTCCATGGTAAAACCAAAGCAACAAGTCTGCATCTCTTCATAAAATTGTTTCAGTATTTCTGGTATTGTAAAAGATCAGTGATTGAACTTCACTTTCTCCCCTGCTGTCAAAGCCACTTCTGTGCTGCCCAGACAGCCTGTTCTCTTCTTATGTGCAAGACCAAATCCAGCATTAAATGTGGTTTCATTCCAAACTGCCTCCTGACCCTGTCACTTTCCATAAGGCAAGTCTCGTGACACACTTCTTCGTTTGCTCTTGTTCCTGCAGTCTTGATAATTTCAGACTTTTTGTGTAAGATGTCTCAAAACCTTTGAAAATACTGATCCCATTAAAAAATTGTTTGCCTCAGAAGCCTCCTCTTCTTCTCACGAGCACACAAATGTTCTTACCTGATACCCCCACCCCCATATTTCATAGCAGATTACCTCATTAAGCAGCCATCATTCCTATGAGTCCTAAGATGTTTGCCAAGGTCACACAGGTAGTTTTCAGCCGAGTCAGGAGTAGTTCCTGTCTCTCAATTCCCAGCCCTATGCTCTGGCTACAGTTTCTTTGGAGTGATTTGTACACAACAAAGAGATTCACAGAACAAACTGTGCATTTTGAAAAATGAATACAACCAATTGTGCTCAATAGTAAGACATTTATTTTCTATTTATATAAATGTCTTATGATTTACAGATTGACTTCTTCATACTTTATTTCAGCCTACACATAATCAGCCTTTACGTTGAAGATAGAAATTGCTTCTTAATTTCCGAAGAAATATTTAAACTCAGATTTCTCCTTTCTGCTATAATCTGAAGCAGTGATAAGGATTTGTTGTTGTTGTTTTTTAATAAATAGAGAGCAATCTTAGTGGGTGTAAATCAGCATTTTTGCTCATATACCAGTGGAGTTACACCACTGGATCAGATCTATCCAGAATTTTATTGTGGCAGTGTCCCTTGGAAAAAAAATTAGAAAATTGCTTAAAGATATCAGTTAATCCTAGATTTGGGGTATAATGCACATTTGGGGAAGGCTAGAAAAGGTATTTAAAAGTTAAAGGAAATCTGAGAGTTGTAGGATCTGAAATCCCTGTATATAATAAAATATGAGGGAGAGAGATACATGATTCTTACAGTAGGTGCTTTGTTTTGTGTATAATGATATCTCAGATTAATTTTCTTTGATGTCTGCATCTTTTTTTGTTTCATGTGAAAGAAGATTTGTTGGGTTTCACTGTAAACACAGGTGTCTTGGGAGAGCTGCAGGTGTTCACCCTCCTCAGCTTATTCTAGTCCCTATGGGTATGGGGGAGAGTGGGAGAGCAACTTGCCTCACCAGAAAAATATTTTCTGCATGACCTTGAAAATAATGTGTAAAGCTCTGAAGCATGTGATTATGCCTTGGCATGTGAGCAGTACTTGGCCAATATATGACCTAAATGTGGTTTTCAAGAGCAGACACTGGGCTTTTCCTTTAGTGTTTGTGTTTATTTGTCATGCTTTTTGCTTTACTTATGGTAGAAAAGGGATTTGCACGTGTGTCAGTATTCACTGATATTTCCCCTCTCTAATGAGGAATATTTCCTATACCAGCTCATCCCTTGGATATTACAGAATAATTTAATAGAGACATAGAATCTGGAAACTTGGCCTCTGTTTTACTTCCTTTGTCACATCTTCGTTCTGTCTTGATGTCCCTATGCAGACAGAAAAGGAAACTTTGCACAGAAAGAGAGAAAAGCACCCTTTATCTTCTCCAATCATCGAAGCCCTTTGGCCAAGTAGAACCAGCAGCAGTTTTACTGTTAAAGCACTGAATTAGGATGATTTTTTAGCTGAGAAGGTGGCTAACCCAAGCAGTGACAAAATTCAAGCGATGCAGCAGATGACAAAATCCATCTGATTTTTCTTGTAATGTCTCTCTTGCACATCCTTCTACCAGGCATCAGGTCTTCCTCTGAGCACTGCATCATTCAGAAGGAGACGTGGGTGCTGGAAGGAGGTGAGGGGCAGGGTCACAGAGACCTGGGCCGCTCCCGGGATGTGGACACCCCAGAGAGCAATGCCCATTTGGGGCAGAAAGAGGAAGATTCCTTTCAGAGCATTGCTAATGATCTGCAGAGGAGCTGCACAGCAGTCATTTCACAGATACGATGGCAGGTCACTGCGACAGATGTTCCCAACATATGTGGAGAATTAATTACCCACTAGTAAACAAAATCTGTGATGCGGAGAGTCATTTTGTCCAAATTTCTTTCGATTTTGCTGTTATTAGGAGCTTAATTTTTCTTGATCAGCCAGACCCTCTTGAATTAAAGTGTTCCTTAATGGGCTGTACTGAACATTTTCTGAAGTGAAGTGTAGAGGAAAGTGGCAAGAAATGGGTCAGGGTAGATGAGTTTAGTTGGAAGAGTTGATTGTGAAGCTGTACCATAGCGAGTGATTAGTCAATTATTTGATTAAAAGGTTGGATGCCAGTCATATGTTTTTGTAGGAAAAAAAATCTAATTGTTAACCTGCATTCAACAGCATTTTGCTGCTTAATTTTAGAACATCCAGTAAAATGCCTAAACCTTCTAGGGAAAGAATAATATTTTGAGAGAAAGAGCTTTTGACAAAAGGTTTTATTTTCCTTTTCCGTCAATATTCTGAATGTGTTAATGTCTCAGGGCCATATTGTGCCATTGATTTTTAAGCAGAACTCCCCATTTAAATCAATGGCAAAATCTGCTTAAAAAAAAAAATCAATGGCATGATATGGCTCCAGGACATTAGAGAGAAATTCTTATATTCATGACCCAGATAACAAATCAGAAGGCCATAAATCCCCTGCTGTTTCTTAAAATTCATTCAGTCCATCAATACTTGTAAACTAAATAGTGCATGGAAATGAACATACTTTAATAGAAGGATATCGAAGATCAAAATATTTAGCTATTTTTGGTTGATTATACTCTCATAAATTATCCCCAGTGTCTCAGTTCTTGACACATTGCTTAGGATTTGAGCTCACCTCTCTCTTTTGATGCACGAAAAGTAAATTGATATCACTGTCCTGCTGCTTATTCTAAGACACTGTTTCTCCATTTTCCACAATCTTAAATTAATTATTTTCATGTCTGTCAAATTTTGTAGTACTGGTTTTCAAATGGATGTGATGAAACACATCTCTATCACACACTGAAGCTGGCACACTTTGTAAAATCTTGGGCGCAGAAACAAAATCTGTTTAGCTACATTTTTTTTTAATCCACAACATAAAATTTCATCACACTACCACTGACAGATGAAAAAAAAAAAAAAAGAAATTGTATAAGAACAGTAAAATCTCTTTCTTTTGGCATTAAGCATTAATAGGGTTTTTTAGCACCACTTATTCCTCAATTTGGAAAACTGGAAAACTTTATGGGACCCATGAACTGCTGCTGAGTAAATCAAGATGCCTGAATTTCTCAGCCACACTAACAAACTTCAGGTGCAGAAAGAAGCTCAGGTTCCAGCAATGGTGAGAAGTTAAACTGACAGAAATTTGCCAGAATAGAAAAAATGTTCAAGTGAAATTGAGGAGCACTAACATCATTATCATCAGAAGAAAGTGACTGAGGTGTAGTGATGTATCATCAAGTCTTGATTCTGATGTGAATTTATTAAGTAACTTAGCCTATCTTTGACTTTCCTCCTTTATAAATTTTTCTTTACAAATAACATTTTTCTATGTCATTGCTATTTGGAAAGGACTTTGAAAAATCACAACAAAATTCCCCATAGAAATCTAAATTGTGATTATCAACCAATTCAGAATAATTAAATCACGCAATAAATTGTATCCACACTCTCCTTCTAAAGTGCCATTTGTATACATACCCATTTTTCAGATGTGAATGGGTTTGTGTTTGAACTTTGAAAGACACTAATGCTGTTGAAGGGGTTATATTCCCAAAAGGTATCTCTGCTGCAGTGTTAGATGGAAGTTTAAATCCTTCGTGGTCCTTAGACTACTCCACACAAATCCCTCCACACACACAGATCTCTTAGGTACAAAGGCCCACACAGAAAGGCACAGACTGAAGGTGAAGGGCTGCAGATAAGCCTGTGATGATGTGTGGGCTGAAGCTCAATATTTGTAGGGTAGAGATGAGAGCTCAGTTCAGCAGAGTTCACCAGCTGGACTGGTAAACTACTGTGCTGGACCAGTCACTCCAAGTATTTGGAGTGCTGCTTCACACCCTGGTTATCATCACTTGGATTAGGACAGCTGGGATCAGTACATCTAAGAGACAACTTATAGAGGGGAGGAATTAATTTAACAGTTTCAGAGATGAGTGTAGCAGTGGATTCCCCTCTCTGCAGAGAGGGATTTCAGCTGAGCATTGCTTATGCACAGAACATGGCTAAAAATAGTTCAAGTGTGTAAATCAGAGAGTGCTTGAGTCACAAACTAACAGAAGATTCATGAGCCACACTACCCCTCAAGTCTCTGTAATATGGAAATTCAAATTTTACTCAGATCATTCTAGTGTTTTGATAGATCTTACATGTAAAAGCACACAAAACCTCTATGAACCTCTATTGGGTCAGAAAAACCTTGCAGTGAATTCTGTACTCTGCTTCCTCTTCTTGGATCAAAAGTCTTCACACTACATGCAGAAAACATGTTCAGCAGCAGGCAGAAAGGAATAAGTCACAAAATGCTTACATATGTCAGTGATGAAGACAGAAAACACCATGCCTAAAAAAGGTCTACTTTTTATTTCATTTCTTACTCTACTTATTGATTTTCTGACTATTTTTTCTACAGAGCTGACCCATCACAGGAAGTGCAGAACTCCGAATAAAGGTACATGACATATCACTACAGTTGGTATTAGTTTTCTGAGACCAGTACTCACATATTGACAGCTGACTTTTATCTAGGTAAGAGCTCTATCTGTTACATGTTTCTTTTCTTCAATGTACCTCATTTTCCAAAGAACTGAAGTCCATCTGCAGAGAACTGTGCTGAGAGTAACTGAGAAATGTTTTCTGTTTGAAAGGGAGTTTGTGTATATATGTGTGTGTGTGTGTGTGTGTGTGTGTGTGTGTGTGTGTGTGTGTGTGTAAGCCTATTAGTTTTAAATAAGAAAGAACCCAGTGGTACTTGCATTACTGATATGAAGTAATGGCTCATTAATTAAAAGTGAGAGTACACACACATCTAAAGAGTAGGTCTAAGCTTGTCATTTGCATTCACATGAAGCCACAGGACTACTGGAGTGAGGAGGGTCTACTCACCTGACTACAGGTTATAGGTGTGATCTGCCAGTAATCAGTTTGATCTGAAAATTAAAGTGACCCTAAGAGAATTTTTGGTGCAATTCACAATCTGTCTCAACTACAGCTTCACTTCCTAGCTCTCATATTTGTAGAAAATAAATGTTTGACACATACAAAATCTAATTATTAGTTGGACAGTCTTCAAATCACACCAAATTAAGACCTCAGAACTTACCAAGCACCACCACTACTGCTGCCTGCAAAACCTTCTTTACCCCTGAAAGCCTTCCCTCATGATAGAGTATTCTCTGTGTGTGTTTATTTTTTCAGCCTGTCTTCTGCCTTATTAGGTATGCAGTAAATAAAGGTTTCGTGTTTTATGGTCTTGTAAGCATATGAGTGATATTTAATGCATAATGATACTTCTAAAGAAGTGCAACATCAGTGAAATCCTACTTTCTGTTGATATTTGTATTTGAAGTAGCACAGCTTAACCTAGCCATGATGAAATCCAACTTATAATCATCAAATAATTATTAAGGCACGGATTTCAGAGTTATTAATTAAATAAGAAAGTCATAAAATATTGGAATAAAGTTTATAGACAATTGATTATCTTTGTTCAGAGTCCCTCTCCATTGTAGAATTTCATCATGACTCCATTATTCAAAATCCCAGCTAATAATATTAATATGCCTTGCCACATTAGTTCCTAATATTTGTTTAATGTCTGTGAGTATGAAAAAAGATTAAATGTTAGCTACAACTGGAAACCATCTCAAATACTTAAAAGAGAGCAGTGAGGGCTTAAAGACCAAGGATACAGCTTGGTCTTTATTATTGGTCTTATTCTTACATAAGCAGCTCCTCTGAATTTTCCACATTCTGAATGTCTGTGATATCAGACTCACACTTCAACAGCAGTATGGACTTCATCTGCATTAATTTATTATTCCAAGCAACAAATTATTAAAACAATTTTCTGGTTAATCAAAACTGTGCTTTGTAACAATCCGTGTGAGATCAGAATTTTTAATCACTCTGCACGGGTTGTAGCAATATGAAGAACAAGATTGAAAAATCTATTTTATAAGAAATATTTAGCAAATAAAATCTAAATCTCATTCAGAGCTAAAATCACTGTGAAGTATCAGTTATTGCATAATTGCACATCTGAAGTTTTTTGCTACTCTCTTTGAAGTCTTTTCTTAGCAACAGAGAAAGCTGACTTAAAATTACTACTGGTCCTGTACAGTGTGGCTGTTTCTATGATGTCAAGAGCACATAGAGAGTGATCATCCTGTCACAACTGGAGTTATGAAAGGAGGAATTGGACACAACAGAAAGGTTGAGAGGATCAGGTTAGATCTCAGAGATCACAGGTATGTTGTGTACCAGTCACTCTCTGATGCAGTTCGAGGCTCTGGTCTCATGGTCATTCACACTACAAAAGTAATTTGCAGTTACTCAAGCTGTGATTAAAATATACTTCTGCATATGCATTCTGTTCGTGGTATGAACATAGTGGGCTACCACCTAAAGGTGATGAGGCCCAAGATGATGTCTGTCACTCCTTATGTGGCTCTTCTGCCAGGGAATTTTCCCAGCAGCAGTGTGATTAAGCAGCACCAGAGCTGGCACAAGCTGCCTTCATAAGAAATGGCAAATGAGTTTGCCCAGATTTAAACCACAGGTCCTGCAAGACTGGCTTAGTGATTTCAGGTTCATGATGTGGGTGGTGGTTGACAGCTACTGGCTAGAAACATGTCATCAAGATGAGAAGGAAGAAACACCTCACTTTGTTACTCTCAGTGCTCCTACCTGTGCTATGTCTATTTGCAAACCAGCAATGACTCTTTTGGAAGCCCCACAACCTACATTTGTGACAACATTATCAAGAATCACACAGCATATATGGTAGGGCAACAATTGGCAACTCTGTAGACTGACATAACCCCACAGGAGTGCCTAGCCTAAGCTTATGGGAGCCAAAAGCTGCGCCTGAGTTTTAATGTCTGTTTCTTTTAAAGGAGCAGAAGATACAGAAAAGGGACTCTGGAATATCTAAATCCCTGTGCACATCTTGTGAGTGTCACAGTAACAGTAACTGAATGACCAGCTGGAACCTCACTGAGACTTGGTGCTGCAAGGGTGCTTTGAGACTGGGGATAGTCAGAGCAAAAACCTGCTGTTTTGGATTGAAGCACTGGAAAAAGGTCTATTTGCATTTGGAGTATTAAAAGTGCAATGTTTAGGTGAACTTGGTGAGGAATGGTTGTGGAATTAACTAAGATGAGAGTAATAGATCTCAAGGATTCCATAAAAAAGAGAAAATGTATTTCACTCCATCACCTGAAAAAATGTACTGTTATTGCAGGTCTTACTTCTTTAGTTAGGTACTGTATAATTAATCTATATGAAAATCTGCAACTGTATCTTAAGTGCACTGGAATTAAACCACTGTTCCTGCAGAAAAGGATATTATTTAGTAGCATTACTGTGTTAATGTTCTTTTATAAGGTTGACCTGTTAAATCATAATCAAAATTCCAGGTCAAATTTCAGAATTACTTAAGAAATCATTCTTAAAGAATTCCATAAAAAAATTACAGGCAGAAGAGAGCCTATCTTTTCTGTACAGTACAAGATGACCCTTTACAGTACTTGATCAATGACATTGTCTAGTCCCATTTAAAAGTGTACAAGAAAAGATTATTCAATAAAACACTCTGTTTAGTTGCCTGAAAGGTCTACTCCCAAATTTTACCTGCAGATGTCTGTGTCTTTGGTTTTTTCTGCTATGGAAGCAGACAATATAAATTTGTAGGTAACACATTTGGTTCTTACTTTCTACTTTCAGTTATTTCAGATTGAGGCTCTGGAGCATGTCCAGAGAAGAACAATGGAGATGCTGAAGGGTCTGGAGCACAAATCTTTTGAAAAGTGTCAGAGGGAGTTGGAATAATTCAGCCTGGAGAAAGGAGGGTCAGGGATCACCTTATTGCTCTCTACAACTGCCTGAAAGGAGGCTGCAGGCAAGTGGGGGTCAGTCTCTTCTTCCAAGTAGTAAGTAAAGGACAAGAAGAAAAAGCCTCAAGTTTCACAGTGGCAGGTTTAGATTGGATATTGGGAAAGATGTCTTCACCAAAAGGGTTGTCAAGCATTTGAACAGAGGAAGTGGTAGAGTCACCATCATTTAGAGGTATTTAAAAGACATCTTGGTGGGGCATTTGGGGACAGGATATAGTGGTGGACTTGACAGTGTTTGGTTAATGGCTGGACTTGATCATCTTAAAGATCTTTTCCAAGCTAAGCAATTCTATGATTCAATGATTCTAGCTTAGTCTATTTTTTTATTGCTGATAAAAATTTGTTTACAAAACAAGCCCATGAAAAACCTTGATGTGTCAAATTTCAAAGGAATTAATAATGAAAGTCTGTCTTCTCTGTTCATAATTAAAAAAAAAAAAAAAAAGGGTTAGGTTACCTGAAAGGATAAAATAATTTACAGAACAAGTTACCTAATGGTAGTACAATTTTCTAATTAGTTGCAAGTTCAAATGATATTATTGGTTTATGCTTCAGGGCATGAACAGCACTGAATTAACTGAATAAACTTATTATAAATTGGTAATTAATGATAATTATAAAATGGAAAGACAAAGAGTGATGTGATTGGCGAATAAGAGAGGTGAATGCTGAAATTAATACAACGTAATTTTCTGCACAGTACATGTTAGCCTTGTAACTAAATTAACAAAAGGAATTTTAAAGTATTTTATAAGAAAACTTTATAACTGCAATGAGGCATTATGGCGCATTAGTTCATGCCTTGTTGCATTGATGGCAATCAGCTGTGGTATTAGTTTATGCTTAATGTGTTGGTTGAATATCACCAATAAATCTAAATGCAAATGAATGCACACAAAAATAATATTTAAGGGATACATATTCTTTTTTCCCATTAAAAAATTAAAAATCTGAAAAATTAAATTTTGCAAATACTGATAGGCCTTATGAGCTAGAATCAGACAGAAGAGACAGCAGCAAACTAATCAAGGTCAATAGATGAGTACTGTGCCTTCACTAACTGAAACTGGGAAAACATGGTGATGTTCCTGCCAAATCCTGTCAGAAGAAGAGTGACAATCTCCAGAAGCAGGAAAGTGGAAAAAAGTTTTTTGCACATTTGATTTTAGATTGTATATCTCAAGTCATCACAAAGACGTGCATTTCAAGTATCAAGAGAATGTATTTAATGGACTGTAAATGACTTATTTGCATATACTATTCAGAAGTATAAAGATATCATTAACTTACTGCTGACCAGCCACCTGAGGTGAGTAGGAGAGAGATCTTGACTTGCTGTGTCACTGGGCAGTTCTCATAATGGTGTTTTTTGTCTTAGTGCTTCATAGCAATATTGCATTGACTGCAGGTTCATGTTCCACTATAGTGCTTGAGTCATGTCTTGTCTGCTGTAGAACAAGCAGCAGACATTTGGTTTTGCTTCTGTGGATATACCATTTGCATTTGGTTTGCTTCTGTGGATATACCCTCTCCTCAAGGATTGTCATGGTCCAAGCAACAATCAGAATGTTTGCTATAGTGAAAAACACCTCTTCTTGGTGCCAGGAACATTTAGTCAATTTGTGCCAATTTCTGACCATTACTACTGCTAAAAACTGAAGACTAATAAAAAACCTCTCTTTAAAATGAAGGGTCAAAATAGTCCATTTCAGTATCAGAAACAGATATTTCAAAGTACATAATTTTATTTCAATGCTTTTGATACAAAACTATTCAGTTTGAAGAAATGTTTCATATAGGAAAAAACTTGAACTTTCTTAAAAAAAAAAAAAGTAGAACAGTCAGAAATGAAGCAGTCTATTCATCATAAATTGACAATTTCCCACTTTTTGATTCACAGTTACAATTTATGCAAATGACACAAAATGATTATTTACATAGTTCTAACTATCAGATTAAGAGATGAAGAAAACAACAACACTTCCACTATACATCACATTACTACTAAGGTGGCTTTATTATCTCCACTTCACTCAGCAGAGGGACAGACTTTCAAAAAATTGTGGTTTTTCACTCTTTAACACCCTGACCTCCAAACCTCAATGGAGTTACTTGAAAATCAGTATATAAATGTAGGCAACTTAGCAAATGCCACATAAGAAACCTCAGGAAACCTCCTGTGGTCTATATCTCCTCTGGAAAACAAAGCTGACATTCTTACAGGAAGGGTTTTTCTTAATGACCATTCTGATTCATCCCCAGAGCAGGTTCCTCATGAAAGCAATTGGATGAAAACTTTATTGCACTAAAGAATTTATTATTAGAAGACTTAAATAAAAGACACTGAAGTTAAGTTGCAAGAAATCTTATTTCTGCTTTTCTGAGTTCTTTGATTCACCAGCTTCATTCAACCTGTCTGTATGGCTTGGTATTGCACTTCCCGTGTAAGGTGTACACTAAAGGTCTGCTTTTTCTCCAATGAACTTCCAATCAATTCTTACACATAGGATCTGCAGGTGAGTATCTAAATTCAAGGTAACACTGCAACATTCTTCTGTGTTTTACTGTGTTCAGTGCTTGGGTTTCCTGTGTGCATCCAGTTGTGGATGTGCAGATCATGCACGAACCATTTTAGAGACTGGGAACCTGGCCTCTACTTCACGACTAATTAATCTCCCCAGGGGCTCTCACTGATGCCCAACATTGTGATTTCAAAGAATTTATTGCAAGCAAATGCATATTGAGGCACTGAACCTTCATGTTTTTAAAGACTTTTTGAAATCTGTTGCAGAAGGAAAGACACTTTGGGGTTGAGCAGTGAAAAAAGCAGCACTGAGAATATAGGTCAAGACATTAATATAAATTTGATCACTTCCTTTTTATTCACCAACATTCCTCACAATAAATCAGATCACCTCCTCACCCACACACCCCCCGCACACTTCACCCTTCCTGTCCTGATTTCGGATCACTGAATGTAAATCTGTGACAAGGGTATCTATATATAATATTAATGGTGCTGAGGAGTGTTGGTGTGAAGCGTGAGTACTTGCCAAGTAAGGAGTGATCAGAGCAGAGCTGTTCATCCTCTGCAGCATGCTCTACATCATCTGCAGAACAAATGTAACATCATTAGGCAAAAAAAGGCAGCCATTCTGCAAGGAAATGGCTAAGTTGGAGGTACCAATCAATCTCGCCAAGCGAGGTTCCCTGTGATACTGTCAGAAGCAACGGACAAAACAGATTGCAGTGTAGATCACAGGGTGGCTAAAAAAGAAAAAAAAAGAAAAAAAAAAAAGAAAATAAAAAGCCCACAAAACCCCAACCCCAAATCCCCTTCTTGTCTACCCCTTTCCCTATTCCTCATCCCATTAACTCATATAAGTAGTTGTACCTGATCACAATCCATTTACAAGACAGACCAGACTTGGCGCCTTTATGCTTAAAAGCACAGGACTAAGAATGTTCAGCTGTTAATTTAGTAAGCTATAAAGCAGCTGCTGAAGGCAGGATCTATCAGTATTGCAATGGGTTGTATTAAAGTCAATAGACATGAATTGTGAGCTTAAAAGAGTCATTAACAGGCTCCCAAAAAGAAGTTACAATAAACAAATAAAAAGTATGCTAAAGCAGTTCCAGTTATCATCATTATTTAAACCCAAATTGCAATTAAATTATTTTCTCAGATATTTACAAGACTTATTGATGTTTTACCTTGATAAATGTCAGCTTTTAAGTTAAATTTTTCTCCATATCTGTGCCTGTACTTGAAAAAACTGAAGTTAAGGGGAATATTTGTGCTGTCTGCAATGGACATTGAATGACACCAATCATGAAACCAAAGGGAAACATTAACAATCTTTGTATGATACACATTCAATCTACTTTGCCTGTGAATGGAAAGTGACTGTACAGATTATATAATGAAATGTTCCACGAAGCCTTCTGTATGGCTTAATAAGATATTTATTAGTAAACAACCAGGGAGATAGAGGACTAATTAATTTCCCATTAATAGCCTCATTAAAAAAAAAAAAAAAACCAAGAAGGACTTGCATTAATATTCACAGGCTGAAGTTCTGCTGTTTAACCACAACTGATGTTTCTTTTATCAGGAATTCATTTTAGAATCAGCAAGGGTTAAATCTACCATTTGCTGTTTCTGTTCTTGTATCAAGGTCAGAATGAGCAGGTAGCCCAGTTCACAGTTTGCAGGACTAATAAATCTTTCCAAAGGTCAGCATCTGCAGTCATTATCAACTAATCAGTTTTAATTTGGTTTTTAATATATAAACACTTGGGATCATGTAGAAAACATCATGCATGTTGTTTAAATTTGATTTAAAAAAAAAAAATCACTTATTTTAGCCAGTTCATTAATATTTTTAAAAAAGGAAATCAATAGGCTCATTAAAGCTGCTTACCTTCAAGTCTTTCTTGTTTTCACAAAATATTAAAGATAGCAATAAGTAGGTACACTATTTTTTCCAGTGAGGCTTTCAGTAGAGCTGCAGCCTCTCTTATGAGACTAATCAGATCAACTGCAGTATAAATCAGGATACATCGATTCACTTGAGAACTGACTTGATCTAACTGACTTTCAACTATTGCAAACACACTGTTTACTGTTTTGGCTATTTAAATCTAGAGGGGTAAGAGCAGCAATGCAAAATGCCATTGTACAGCATTTCCAAAAAAGTCTTTGAAAATCTTTTGAGAAACGTATTTTTAAAGCACAGCGCTTGAAGAGTTCCAAATTAACTTTGTTTGTGATGTTAAATATTACTACTATTGGTCATGCATTCTCATCAGAACTAAGCTCCAGAGTTCAGCATGATGTCGCCGTGTGACTCTTTACAGACATCAGGATTGCCAGTGTTAAATTGGAAAAGGACATCACTCTGGTATGCCACTCCATTGCCCTGTTATGCACCTAAAGCTGAAACTTAATTTAAAAAAAAAATCTGTCTAGATGCTAAGGTCCTAGATGTTCTTGGATTTGATGTTCCTGTGTAAATGTTAAGCTGTCTTTTCACTTGCAGTATTTTTGCCTGCACTCACGCACCCCCTTGGAGTCCCAGTGTGCAGCTGATCTCAGCTGCTAAAAAGAGGGAGATTTCTTGCTGTAGCAGTGGCAGATCTTGCACTCACTGGCAGCTACTTTATATAATGTTATTTTGTGCTCTTTGCCTCCACACCCACCCCTGTCCCTTGCCTGCTTTCTCACACCTGCCTTACCTTTCAGACACGGTTCCTCCCCGTGTGGGCTGTGCGAGGTGACAGTGCCATCCCCCTGGAGGAAAAGTTGGGGTTGCCAGACAGCACAGCTCTTCTGTCTTCTAAAGTTGTACGATGATTTGTGAATGGACACACAGAACAGCAACTAGTTTTCTGAGCAGAGACTGTTCTGAAAGCATGGTGGCTTGCCATCTCCTGATACTATATAAATATTGTAAAATTCAATAATTACCAATGGAAATATTTAATATTAATCTACTTCTGATATTTCCCAGAATAGAATAAGACTTCTAAATGAATTTATGCATTCTTTTCCAAATTTTTTTTTAGTGAACAACAGATTTTTGAAATATAAAATTTCTGCAATAGGCCCTAATATTTTAGAGAGAAGTTCTTTTAGCTCTATGTTGAGCCTAGATTCTGCTCTGATATAAACCACACTAGATAATCTACCTCCATAATTACAACTTTTCTAATCTCTTTTCAACTGAAAATACTGAAAATAAGCATTGTCATCACAACATTTTCTAGGGGGTTACCCTCTATTGCAGAAACAGTGGATGTAGCACCTTTAAGCTTATAATTTAGTAAGAGTGATGAAAATCCTGAACCTTGGTAAATGTGTATCTAACTAGATGGTGGTTAAGGGACTGTGCCTGTAAGACCTGATCAACCACATATGAAAAATGGACAACACTGGCTTTTAATGTAAATAGGAAAATTGATCAGAATGTAAGATTTTCTTAAAGTTTCACTTACTGTTTGTATTGCAATAGGCCTGTCTGTGGATTCTGGGGATATTAAGGGGTGCTCTCTGGGGTGGTATATGATCAGAAATTTCTGTATTAGTGAAATATCAATTAAAGTCCCCATTTAGAACACAGAAAAACAACAGAAGCAGTGAAAATTAAAAAGACTACAATCAAATTAGAATGGCAGAATAATAAGAATATTAATAAGAAAATAGTAAAGAGACTTTAAAGAGAGCTCTGCAGCTACCCAAGTAAGGTCAACATTTCCAGAGAATGCTGGAGCCTTCAAGGGCTAAAGCTGATCAGGACTTTGGTTGATGAACACATGGAAAAACTGGCGTCCTCAGCTGCACAATCCCATTCCCTTTGATCATTGTAACAGCTATGGAGGAAAAGCAGCTGCATCTGAATTTCTGGGACCATTTTTTGGGTCAGCCTAGGACTCTTGCAGAAGTGTCTAGTCTAAGTGTTAAATTTTTCAGATTCATAACTTGCCAAGTATAATAAAATAAAATATCCAGAGATGCTACAGCTTCAGAAAACTGTCAGGCTTTCCTAATTTGTATCATTCGTACTTTCCCAGTTTGCATTGCTCATATCTGTTGGGGTAAAATACTTACATGTTATTTAGACAACACGTGTCAGGAATGGGCAGCAGATGAAAACTCACCAGGGAACTTAATACTCAGGAAGCTATAGGTCTGTTACCTTAAGCCTTAAGTTTCTTTGGGAAACTGGATACTTACTGGCTCTTTATATGTCCCAGGTATAAGGCAATATGGCAAATTCAGTTCAAATAGTATACTGGTCAATAGTCTTTTGAATGAGCTGCATGTGTCACAAAAGTCATGATAAACCTTGAACCAGTAATAAGTGAGGTTTTATCATGGTGGAAAAATTAATGAAGGAACATGTTAGGGGAAGTTAGGCATGGAAATGACTCATGTCAAACTTATTCCTTATCTTCAGACAGAAGAACACTGAGTGAATTTTATACAGGGAGGTATTTCCAAGGTTGATTTTGAGTAATTTATTCAGAGGGATGGACTTCTTTTTTTTTTTTTTCAAAGTCATTGAAGGCAGAATACTTGACTCTGAAAAATTATGAGCGAAGATTAAAGTACTATGGGCCCAACCTTGCTCTCATTGAAACTAACAGAAAACTTTCCATTGATTTCAGGGGATGGATCAAGCTCTTTAGCCTTTGTGTTTGTGACCTTTTCTTTAATGCTATCCCATCAATTTGAATATCTCTTTGGGAAAAAATGAAGGGAAATCCCTAATGTTGACCAGAGAAAAAACAAATGCTGTTTTTGCTTTCCAGTGGAGGAGCAGAAAATATTTCACATTACATTTTTTTGGCCTTAAATACAGTCATGCAGATTATGAATTAAAGTTCAGTGATATCATAAAATTACTTACTTTGTCTCCACTTGACTTTGGAGCCACTGCAGGAGATAATTTATTAAAGGATGCAAAGCTATTAAAATGCATTTCAACCACACCTTTTGGTCAGTTTTACTCAAAGGATCCTACTAAAAACAGTAAGAGCAAAAGAAGGAGAGTTTTAAGCCTGACCTAGAAACAAGTAATAGACTTCTGGACAAAAAGAAGGCAGGAGAACTCAAGAAGGTTGCTCTAGTTCAGCTTTTGGCTCAGAGCTGTAATCTCAACTTTGGTAATCAGCCATAGTCAGCTCCTTCATGAATGAGGGCTTTCACCTACTTCTCCATTTTCCTGCTTGGGGATAATTTTGATTCTATTTAAGTAGAGTCTTTTTCATCACTGTATATTTCATTATAAATTGCTGTGTTTCTTAAACTACTAAAACTGCACAACTACACAAGTCCTTGAAAATGGGTGCTACATTACGTGTAGGGGTTGTCTTATCACTTACTGTACAGTTTAGAGATAATAAATCTAATTGATTCTCTCTTCTGTTATCTAAACACCAGAGTCCGGCACAAACTGTGCAGCAATATTTAAATGACCACAACACAAAGTCAACATGATGCTGTGGAAAAGAATAGAGCAATATTCTTAATTCTGAAAACCTGTATTGGTAATCAATTGAAATGTTGGAGCAATTGAAGAGCTGTCCAATTTTCAATTGCAGTATAAGTTGGGAAACAATTTGAAAATAATGGCTCATACAAAGAGTTTTTGAAACAGTCAATATGGTCTTCATGTGAAGGACAAATAAGAATTTGGCAGTCTACCCATTGTTTGGTCTTTGTGCATTAGACATTATCTGCAGGACTCTCTGCAGTGGCCCAGCTGAGATCAGAGCTTGCAATCTTTCAGTGTGACTCCCATGAAAATGTACTTAGAAGGACTCATTATGGAGACATAGCCAAAGTATGTGTTGTAGCCTTACTTTGAGCATTGCTAACATACATTCAACAAATACTTGTTTTAGTGAGCTGATGCACATTTGAAATGTTTAATAACTGTGGTATGTTTTTCTCATATTACTGCGCTGCATGCTATTAAAAGTAAGGGGTTTAACACAGTGTACTTCACTGATGTCAAAATAAATTTTCTTGCAGCAAATATTATGATTTGGAGGCAATATTTATGCATCTTTTCTTTGATGTAAATGATCACTTCCAAACGTTGGCTCTTAACATGAATGAAGACACAAATATGTCTTTCCATCTGTTGATTTCCTTAAAAAAATTATCGAGGTTTAGACCAGCAGTATTCCAGTCTGGGTTAATTTCCATGGGAACTGCTGGCTGCAAGCTAGATATTTTTCACATCACATCCTTCAGATGGTTGTCTCTGGTGGGACTGAGGACTCACTTGACACCTTCAGCTTCTTATCCTTCTCTGAGATAATCAGTGTCCATCACCACAAGAACGGCCTTGACACAGAGACTCCAAAGGCAAGGACCAACATGGTGAGGTAGATAGAGCAGGACTGAGAATTCAGGAAAATAATGTTACACTCGTTAATCCTTCTTAGTGTTTTTTTGAGTCTGTCCCATGAAAAGGACATTTTTAGTAATGAAGATGAGGATGTAAGCTTTGGCAGATGCATTTCAGACAATTCTTTAATTTCCATTACATGAAAGAGAACTCCAAGAATAGTCTTTCTCTTTTCAAAACAAGAACTTAATTTAAAATAAAAATGCGAATAAATTACAAAAAACCCAATGAAACAGTTATTTTCTGGACCTGAGAAAAACCCTGAAATACTCTGGATTTGGAAAAAATACTGGCGTAACTAGGACCTTTGAATTTTTTGAATAAGGATGTTGTATGGATGCATAAATACAAATACTGTGTGCCTACATCTGGAAAATGTGTGTATTTTTAGAGCAATAGAATCGATATGATCTAGCTAGGATTTCTTCATATTCACTCTATGCAATTTTCTAAGTGTGTGTCTGTGATGATAGTACATTTATGATTGTAATATTTTTAAAATTTCATCTTAAAAGACTGTACCTTGACAAATTCTGCCTTCTCAATATTTTCATTTACCCCATGGCATAAGCTGAGTGGTTTTTTTTCCTGTTCAATACAAGGTTGCTGTGCAGTCTTGCCTGAATCTGAAAGAAAAAGGTTTACTTATGCAACTCAAAATAAGGAAAGGAAAATAAAGTTTTCAATTCTCTTACGATCCATTTGTACATAAATGATTGTTGTCTGATCTCTAATGGAGAAAGGTCTTGGCTGATGCAAATAAATATATATTTTTGTTACTCAGAAGAGTACAAGAGCAAGGTAGATCTTGCAGGGATGCCTATCTGCATGTTCTGCTACTTTGTGAGTAGCAATGTGGTGCTACTCACAAAGGGACAGGAAAAAAACACAGATTAATGATCTGGGTTTGACACTGCTGGGTTTTTATTCAGGCTTTCAACTCCCGGCTGCAATGGCAAACTTATAAAACACGACAGTCAGGTAGAACTCTTGGCAGTAGGATGGCTGGACCATACAAAGCCTTTGCATTTTCAGTGTCATAGTACTGTGCTCAAATTAAGTGAAAAAAATCTTTCTCTCTGTAAATTCATTTTTGTAAGACATTAAAACACATGGTCCATGACTGCTGGCATAGACTCTACAAGGATGTTCACATACTTAAGGTTAGCATGCATTTCTAATCTTTGCTAGATCAACTGTTATTTGCCCACATACTATGGGTATTCTTCAAAATAAGTTAACTCTGGCTACTCCACCTTTGGATTCAAGAACATGTTTAGTTTGCCAAACTCTCTTACTTGCTCCATTTTTGAAAAGGTTAATTTTTCTTGGTTTAACTTAAAAACCATATAAATTTTCCATACAGAAGACCTGGATAGACTTTCTTAGCTGGTGGCCTATGACATAATTATTTGACAGTTTGGCATCAAGAGTGGATATGCAAGTACTACAATAATACAGAAAATTGTTAAAAGAGTTAACCAAATGAGATTTGTACCTCTGAAATCTTTACAATTATGAGAATAAGCCTCTAAAAGCATATTTAAAAAAAAATAATGCTGTAACATTAACCTTCTAAGACCAATTTAATGTATTCCACATGCTAAGGAAGTACTAACAATTTAATTGCTGTTTAGCTAAAAGATTGTGCTTCTTGAAGTCCAAAATGAGCAACCTTTGGACACACACATCTTTCGCTGTACAAGCAGAAGAGAAACGTGAAGGACTGTAAACCAGTGATGTGCAAAATCGCAATGGGTTAGTATTTAAAATTCTTTGCACAACTGCTTGCATCATGTCTAAAAGAGTAAAGCAAAAACCTTTTAAGGTATTTTTAGCCCCGATTATTTTACCTTGGTGCTAGCCCAAAGCAGGACAAAGAGCTCAGATCAATGCTAAGGGAGAGGGGAAGCCGGGGAGGGATGTGGGGGTAACCCAGCACCAGGGCTCTGTCCTGGGAGCCCACCCCTCCTCTCCATCCCCACAGCCAGCCTGTGCGGGAGGGGCTGCCCGGGAGAGTCACGGGCTTTCAGCTTTTTAACAACTAAATCCACCGCTCCATTGCTGCCCTCTCATGTCCTGTGCTGCAGTTCGTTTTTCTCTCCCCTCTCATCCTTTCTGATGTGCCTGTGCTAATTTCTGAGGGGAGCCAGAGAGAGCAAGGCAGAAGAACATGTTAGTCCACAGCTGCCTATCAGTGGAGGACAGTGGGTTTGATTAAAGGGGAGCTCCCTCCTGGATTTCACACATCACATCAATCACATTGATCAGCCCCCAGAAAGGCAACATATTGTCTGGGAATAAGCCAAGCAGGGATATCAATTTCACAATAACACTTATGTCTTTCAGCCAAGAACTGGTTTATTTTTGGCCACTGAAGGCTGAGACTCACTTTGGAGCTCCATTTATGTCCAAAGATTTTCACTGCTCACTTGCTATTTCACTAACAAGTTATTACTAACTTTTGCCTGAAATCTGTAGTCCTATATGTGATTTCTACATAGAAAGATCAGCCTCTGATTCCTGCCCATGTACAGTGGTGGGACTTCCTAGCTGTGTGTCAATGTTATTTATTTCTTTCGCTGCTACTTGAAAATGTAGAGTCTTTAGGAAGGCTCACATTTGTTATACTTTTTCCTATAATCTTCAGGAAAGTGTTCAAGTCCTTAGGAAAAACTAAATTTATAAAAAAAATACCTTTTATTATTCATATATATGATGTGGTAAAATATGTCTATTATTTTGATTAATTCCATTTGCACAAGAACTCTCTGAAAGGTATTCTATATTGCAGTAATGGTATCTACACTTCCTGGTCCCAAATATTCCAGGTTTATGAATATGTTGCTTTTTCAGATAGAGTTTTGATTGATTATCTCTGCCTGTCACTTTAAAGAAATCATTCTTACATATTGTTTTATATCATACTCCCAAGGAGGTTTCATCTAGTTTGTTGACATAATGAATCCTACACCCCATGATTAATTACTTGTATTATATTATTATGCCAACCTACATTTACCCTGGCTACTTTCTCAATAATTGCTGCTCTGTTAATGTATTTGAGAGTGCCTCTGTGTGTGAGAAAGAGAGAAGTGGGGCTCAGTTAAGCTGCACACTGCTGTAGTGACTGAGTGTAGGAATTAACAAAATGACCCCTTCTTCATTAAAAATAAGGACTAGAAATAAAAGGAAAATTGCCAATGTGGCGTTCTGCTCATGGCAATTTCTGATGATTTCACCGGTTTTCTAAAATAATATGTATCTCATAAAATATATTTCAAGGCTAGTGATCATTTTGTACTCAAATTGTGATTCACCCCTCACTATCACTATTTACCTAATTATTTAGCTAATGACAGAGTGACCACAATGATCTTTAAAAAGGAAGGCACAGCCTGGCTGCCTGGCTGCCCCTTTGCTATGCTAAAACTGCAATATTTTTAAAAGAGCTATTTTAAATGTGTGCAGTGATGCAAACCCTACCAGCTTCACAGCATTCCACAGATTTGCCCACACTCTCATGCTTTTTAAAGAGTCAGAGAGAGACTATCTCTGTCATTTAATAGAGTTATTTAGCTAATTTTATTTTTGAGTGGAGTGGTGAAAGAGTCACTATGCAGTGAGTACACACACATTCTGGAATTCCACAAAATATCCTGCTATGTTTCTTGCAGCCACTTTTACATAATCCAGTCTTAATATACATTGTTTTCATAACCTCTCTAAAGGCATGATACAGAAAGTTAGGATATATGCAAGTTTTAATTATGGTTTTTAACAGAGCAACTCAGACCACTTTCTCAAAGTTTTCCATACTAAAGACACAAAGCTGGCCATAAGTGCTGTCATTAAAAAATAGCATCAGAATATTATTTTTTCTTTAGAGTAATTAGGAGGATATAACCCTCTTTCCAATTATTTGAGCTGACTACCAGCAATGAAAAGAAGTTATTGCTTTGCATTCTTGAAATTGGTGTAGCTATACATGATTTTTGTCTGCCAGTACTGCCATACCACAGATATGAGGGGCTTTGCTTGTGGCAATCTCAATTTTTATTTGCTTAAAATGGGTCCTGAAGTATCAGAGATACTGGTCAACTTTCCAGTGCTGTGATCCTTAATAACTTGTAGGACTTTTAGGAAGATTTGTCATTCTCTTTTTATCTCTAATCATACCAAAAAACTGTATAATCTTAATACTTGCATTATCAAATTGCTTAATATTTATTGAGCTTTGGGGTAAGGTCTTTTCCATGTTAGAGCTTTAACAGTACAGTTTTTATAAAATGGGACACAATTGCATGCACATAATATCCCAATATTCTTATTAATTCTCTTAAGCAAGATGGAAGACTGCATTTTCGTTAACTTTGGCAGTAAAATCTGTGACACTTTCTTGCTAAATTTCAGGATTTTTAAATTTAATTTTTCTTCCTCAGCACCCCATATCAGTGCTTTTTGTGTGACTGACATTATCTTTTAAAAATTCTTTTGTACATTTAAGGCGATGTATTTAGTTTAATATCATTAAATATACTAGTGAATACTTCTGCAGAGTGCTACTAATGTGTAAATAAAATAGTTAAGGTAAAAAAAAAGGTTTAGATGAAGAAATGTTAATTAACTACATCTGCAGAACTAAAATGTACCTATGCTGTATATGGTAAATTCCCAATGTCCTTTTTTTTTCCTGCCAAATATCTACTTCACATAAATAATTTTGAACAGCAAAACAAAACAAAAAAATCCCCAAAAAACCAAATCAAAACAAAATAAACCCCACCGGCCCTGTGGTATCAGAAAATGCGAAGTAAAGCCATTATTTGCTTAAATGAGTTTCAGAATCTTCAATAATTTATCATCAATTTCCCCGAGTTTCTTTGACTTTCTTCATCTTGATCTCCCCCATTATATATATCCACCATTTCAATATGCAGCCAATATTATCATACTCCGAACCAAGTCAGCAGTTTTGACGTCTTCATTTCAATGTCCTTTTCTGTACCTTCAGCAATGTTAATGTTAGAAATTACGGGAGGGTGTATTAATAGCCATACCCAAGAAGCAGAAAGAAAAGTGCATTTTTTTAGACTAAGTACTAACTTGGGATTTCCTGGGCCCATTGCAGAGCCGGTGGAGCCCTGGCTCCTCTGTTGTGATGATAATGGATTCCGTGTTGTTGGCTCAAAGGTCGACGGGTCACCGTAAGCTCCTTAATGGACTGTGAAATAACTTTAACTGCATTAACCTCTCCGGATCACATGGGTGGCACCAACATCCACTCCTGAAATTCTCATTCGCTTATAGAGACAATACCATTAGATTATTATATTTTCCTTTTGGAATAGCAATAGGCTCAAAGCAATTATGCAGCTAAGCGTTTCCATTAAGCGAATAGGGCCTTAAAGAAGATTAACTGGAGCTTCTCTGGCGTTCAGTATAAAGGTGGAATAAGTCTAAAGATTTCAACGGAATTCAAATCTGCTAAAACCCCTATCTGTGATATCATGGTGATCTAAAGTATGAAGTCATTAGCTGAAACAGCAATGCCCGTGCTTGTGCAGGCAGGTGCAGTTGGGAGGCTGCCCAAACTGAGACCCTGACTTTACCCTGCATTTTCCAAGTGTTTGCTCTTAAGAATGTTACAAAAAATTGGCACTGAAAAGAGCTGGAGGAAGACTGGCTCCCTACAACCACCAGCAAGTTATTTTAATGTGTTACCTAGGTCCCATCTTTTCTGATTTCTTTCAAAAATGACACCTGCAAGCAGGTGCAACACCCATCTCCAGTGCCACTGCAGGACCATTGCTGCTGGAGCTGGGATGAGGTGTGGATGCTCAAGCCTAACAGGCTTTTGGCTGGCTTAGGAGTCACTGGAAAACCTGGGCACTGGCCTGACTTCAGAACTTCCCATTTGATTGAGTGGACTGGCAGTCTCCAGGCTGAGAAAACCATGGCTCTATTCAATACAGCCCTACTCACAGACTATGCTCTGCTTAAACCTCCAAGTCAATTAAACTTGAGTCTGTGTAATGGGCTAAGGGCTTGCTTAAGTTACTCACAAAATAGATCTGCTGCTGGTAATGTCAGACTTTCCTTGTGCCAACTCCAGTAAAAAGCATATAGGGGCAACAACATGAGCACAACTTCCAGGCCATAACTGTTGTAGGTGTTAAAAAAAACCCTCAGCATCATCTCCTCAACCACAGAAGAAATCCATCTAAAGCAATTATTGTAAGTATTATTCTTTGAATATGATGAGAATGTGCCTAATTTGGAAAAAAATCCCCACACCTGGAAAAGTTTAAAAACTTTACATAGTGTAAGATCCTATTGTCAGATTATTTGCTCTTATAGTTTATTTTGCAGAGAAAATGGAACTTTGGGTACACTTATTTTTATAAAGCTATGAGAAAATATTGCAATAATTAAAAACTGAAATTAGTCTTCATCCATTTTCCTTAACTACCAGGAAACTATTGATTATATACCTTAACAATCTATTTCAGCATTAAGATATGAAAAAGCTTTTTGTTTCTGTTACACGTTTAAATATTTTTTTCTTTCAATTTGATTTTCCTTGAAATGTGATTTGTTTTCTGTGAAAAACCAAAACAGTCCATTTCTCCAATTAGCAGTTCTGATTACCAGAAAAAAAAAAAATCTGATTTTTGTAGACTTCACATTTTGGTTTTCTTGTTCAATCTTCATACTAATAATGAAAAAGCAGAGATCATGAATTTAAAATTTTATTTATATTTTGCTTTTGTCTCAGCAGTGTTCAGTATGTTTAGACATTAAGCTCCATACAGATCCACTACAGTGGAACCATGGGAAGGGCCAGATGATAAGAGGAAATACCTATGGAAAGGAGGGACTTGCCCTGTATTTTAACTCTCTTGAAAATTGAATTTTGGTCTTTCCTATTTTTGTGAGCCCAGAGTTGAGTCCAAAGTGACTCAGGCTTTAGCAAGCTAAGAGATGTGTATATTGCCCTGCTCTGTCTCTTTTTCTCTCCCATTTCTCAGGACCACAGCTCTGACTGTATTTTCCTGCCATCCCTGCAGCCCCCCGTGACCAGGCAGCTGCCAGCAGTCTAGTCAGCTCGTACATGCTATGTGTGAAACTCAATATTTTTTTGCACCTCTAACATACCTGCTGTTTTTTCTTTCTCCCTCATGGGTACAAATCACTGCACTCTCATTTAATTCAACTGACATTTTAACCAGTATTAAGGTTTTCCTTGCACTTTTTTCGTTTTTACTTTGGAGGAGGGAGAATGTTTTTTAGTGTTTGTCATGCGAAGATAGAGATGTCAGCTAAAATCTAATGCATATCTCCACATCTTTGGCAGATGCAGGGTGTAGACTGATTTGCTGGATGGGACCTTATTCTGAACACTTGCAAGTCTCATGGAAGTTGAAGAAAACAACTTAGGAACAGGTCTGAAGAGAGGAAGCCTGGAGATTGTTGTACTTAATTTACTCCGACACCTTTTGCCCACAGCAAGCTTAAAGCAATGACATTTAATAATAACCTGAAAGCTTGGACCTGTCAAGAAATTGCAGTAGCCCAGCAATGCTGCATTTTGGTCTCACCACTTACAAAACACAGTACAAGTGCAGCAGTAATAAGTCCTCAGAACTACTCTGTGATTTTGTGGTTTTGGGGAATTAGATCATTCCTATTTTAAATAACATTAATAAACAAACTAAAAAACCCCAAACCACCACAAAAGCCCAGCTGTGAACTGGATAGGGAAACTTTGCTGATGTTTAAAACCAATAATTTTTGCTGGGTCCCTGACCTGAAGTCCATTTTCCTTGAATAACCCCAGGATGTTACACCAACCAGAGAAAAATGACTATGAATGTGTTGGGGTGGGGGCAGAGGAGAATCATCTTGCTTCCAAAACCAATACCCCAGCAACAACAGCCTAAATCTGGAGACAGCTGAAGTTATTTCTCTTTGTTACTAAAGCACAAATAATTTGTTAAATTTAACTACTACATAAAAGAGAGATTTCAGAAACAGAAGCAAATCCTGACAAGTGCATATCCTCCATTGCTTATAATAAACCATGGGCACTGTTAAGACTAAGCAAGTTATCACCTCATTTGTTGTGGTCCCCAAAAAGCACAAGAGAGAGAATGAAAAAAAAAAAATTAAATGGAATTTCAGTGTCACCTCTATAGGAAGTCCCTTGCCTTTGAGAAATTATCCCGTGTGGTGAAGCTCGGGACTGAAATCTACACGGTATCTCAGATCCACCAAGGAGTGCCAGGTAACATTGCCCTCCACAGGATTGCTTGTAGTAACATGTGGGGAGCTTGGAGAGCAGAGGCTGATATTCTCAATGTTTTGTTCAGAGGAAATATTAGTACCAGATGAACCTCTCTGAAAACTATCTTTCTGAAAACTATCTTCATGGGCTATAATTATTGCTAGAAACATAGATTTTTATGAATAAATATAAAATACATCTTTGTTAAGTATTGTTAGCTGAGGTCCTAAGCAAGAAGAATATTTTAGAACTTTTCTGAGAGCAAACTAGTAGCCATTAGTTTGCTCATACACCACTATGCTTATTTTGTGAGCATATTTAAGTGAAATAAAAACAAAAGTCCTTATTCAGCAGGGTCTACTCACAAAGAATTCCTATTGTCAGCAGATTCTCTTCAACCCAGAATAAAATCTTCCAAACATTGCTTGTGGCTTTCTTGCTTATGGCAAGAATGCTAAAGTTTCAGAAAAATCTTGGGATTCTAGAAATGCTAGTTGACATACAAAAGAATAAGCACAAAAGAAAAGCAAAAGATCAGAAAATGCATCAAATTCTATAGGCCAATCAGCTCCTTTCCATATCCATTTGAGTTCTATTAGTTGTAGGTTAATCAGTGCATTCTAAAAATGTGAGGACAAAATAGTATTATTAAGTAGCAATAAATATGTATTAGTGTGAAGAAAATGAGAACGCAGTAATTAACAATGACTTAGAAATCTCTTCCTCTGTAGGATAAGTTGCCACTTATATGAAATGAAATAGCTTCTTCTAAAGAAATTTCAATTTGACAGTTTTGTGAGGTGCTATTAGACAAAAAAGAAACTTCTTTTCCAAAACTTCCTGAGATCTGGTCTGTCTCTGTTGCAAGAGAGTTTAAAAGTTACAAGTAAACTCTCTTGCAATAGAAACATATTTCAAACCATATGAAATGAGTTTGTGAATTCTGGCCCATGCCTAGAAGGCAAATAACTCCATCACAGAACCACCAAGCTGTTATCACAACCACAAGTATTAACTACTCACTTTCCCCAAAACAGGACACAGTGAGTGCAGGCACCCTCAGAGGTGTTTCCAGGTCATGTCAGAAGAATATTTCTCTCGTAATATTAGAAATCTAATACTGTATCATTAAAGTAAGTGGAGCCTTAAACTCCTTTTGCTGTCATGAAAAGGGATAAAATGTGGAAAATGAGTAAATACTTTCTTGAAGTAAGGCCCACATATAGTTTTTTTTTATTTTAGTGGAGCATATTGCAATGAGGAAGTCTGGATTTACTAAAACACTGCATGTGTGAGATGTATCAATGCCACAGCTCCAGCATGAGTTGTATATTGTGTATTACATTATAGAAATGGGACAAGAGAAGGACAAAATTGTCTATCACTTACTGACACTAGAATGTGGCAATTGATGGATATTCATAAGATCTATATACTTCCTTCTTCATGCCTGTCTTTGAAATATGAGCTATAGCAATATTCAAATTGTCAGAATTTAACACTTGAACTAATGTTATTGTATCTACTTCTGAACATCTGCATCTGTAATTGTGATTTTGTGGGAAGAAAAAAGAATTTAAAAATTATTTTCCCTGATAGAAAGCTAGCCAAAATTTTTCTTCTTTCCTGGTACTATAGGACAAACTTCCTGCTTCTGATGACTGGATAAGGCATAATTTCAGTAACTTGGCATATTGATTATATAATGGTGCAGGACTTGTTTCCATCAATTAATTTGGTTGACCTGGTTATTTACCTTTCAAAACCACGTGTTTTATATCACACTTATGGTAACTGACACTGATCAGAAGGGCCACATAAGTAATCAAGCAGGTTTACCTGAATCATCTTCCAAGGCAGTGGCTGCTGGGCACTGTAAATCCTGTCTCAGTGTCCACTGACAGTGTTGGTCTTTATGGCTCATTGTTTAAACAAGCTGTTTGGCTGCTGGCTTCAGTACATAAGACTGACATAATTTTGCATGTCAGTGCAAGTTCTTCTTGCCTTCAAAAGCCATTGTTTGGTTCTCTTCTATCTTAATACCGTGATACATTGATGGGTGCATTAGTTCTACATTCAGATCCTACATACCTACAGTAAATATTGAAAGTTTTGCACATCAGCCCAAACACACTTAGTTTGATTTAGGCAGATTCATTCTAAATAACCACTGTCAGTTTATGAACAATTCACATTTTAGAATTCTTAGATGAACCTAAATCCAGAGTGCTGATTAAAAAAAAGTAATATCTATTTCCTCACCCAACAGAGTGCAGAGGATTTCCTCACCAAAGAAATTGCCCCTGGCTAAAGTGGCAAATCTATGTAAAATGCTGAATATAAAGGACATGCCAATCTAGAACAAAATTTCTCAGATCCCCTCTCTTTTCAGCCTTCAACTGAAATCAGCTGGTTTACAATCTTTGTGTAAATCTTCCAGTATCTGTGTGAACATCAGATTATGTACCATGATAAAATAATTCATTATAATTTTATTTCTTGACAGAACCTTGAGGATTATTTATACATGACTACATGTTTTTTTATATGATTTTAAAATCATAAATTGCTTCATTGGAGCCATTTTCTTACTGGCATGCATAACCATGTCATGATGAAGTGATAAACTGGCCAATCTGTCAACTGCCAGTTTGGTTGTGGTTTTTTGTTTCATACATAGAAGTCATAATGGAGAGAAATGTAGGCTGGCAAGAGGTTCCCTTGGATCTGAGAAATTCTGATTAGACACAAAAGCTTCACTGTCAAAGGCAAAAAAGTAGCGGTATCATTTTAGGTTTTTGGAAGCTACTAATCTTTGAGCTTTGGGAACACTTGCCAACCTTTATGAGGTGCAATTAATGTTCCTAGTCTGAAAACTTGTTGTTCATTCATCCTGTATATTGCATGAATTTCTAGTCCCATTGCACTGAAAAATAGGCTCTTAAAGGCCAAAAATATACAAAGAACAGTAACAAGGCTGGACAAGGCTTGTTGTGTGTTTTGCAATAGGAATGACTGAACCAGGAAGGATTCCTTGGGATGGAAGGAAGGTTACTGAGGGAGCTACAGCAGAGATCCACAGGCTCATGGGCTGTACTGGGCAGGTGCTATAACAGGGTTTTACATCATACCAGAATAAGATGACACCATGTGAAGCAATCAGATACCTGGTTCAAAATAAATGAAGATTTCATTTCAAATGTGCACCTAGGCTATGGAGTCACTAATTTGACTCACAAAAGAGTAAATTATTTGGGAGAGTCTTGGTCATTTTTTACCTAACAACCCACAGTTTAGCTTTCAGAATGACTGATGTTATCATTCCTGTTCTTGTCCTGCTTCCTCTTCTGTTTCCAAAGAGGCAGGAGACTGTGTCTATGCTTGAGGAGAAGAGCCTAAATTTAAATTAATCTAAATCAGATAATCTCCAGTGAATACCATGGTCCAGAGCACAATATTTACTGCAGCTCTTGATTGCCTTGGTTACAAAGGATGTAGATGTGTGGTAAAAAAAGTTGAGACTTTTTTTCATCCAGTACTGGAACAGACATGAACATAAAGAAGAACATAGTGAAGCAGTACAGAATCATAGAGCAGCATGGCAAGACAAGTCTTGACTGTGCCTGCTGGCCTGGAGGCTGGGATCCACTCTGAGGTTGGGAAATTCATGGCTATCTAAAGGTCCTTCCCAAAAAAGCAGGCCAAATGAAGTTAAGCAGGTGTGCACAAATGGGTCAGAAAGGCTTCTAGCCCTGGGGCCAGTGAGAAGTGGTGTGTGAGGGTGGCTACCCCACTGTTTTGTCCAGTCCTCTGCAAATTCTGGCTGATCTCTATGACTCTCACAAGGATATCATAGCATGCAAGACCTTTGCTGAAAGCTTCCTGAGATGCCAATTCATGAGCAATCAGCCAAAATGAATAGAGAGTTGATACTGCACTCCTCAATACCTCACAGTAGAAAAAAATCCTCAAAGTGTTTAAACTATTTTTTACTTCATCCCTCCTTCATCTCCTCTGGAAGTACAGCTTCAGCTGTATGAATTAGAGCATCTCTGCCTTCAGAAACCAGGACAGCAGAGATATGTGGAATGTAATCCATTGTCTTTCTCCCTTGCCCTGTTAATGGAAGAAGGTGAGTGTATCTTGGGTTCATTATCTTGGGATAAACAGTTGACAAAATCCTAGCAAAGGCAAGACAGTTTGTTATTCTCAAATGAGTTAGAAATTGAGCTGAAAGGCAAGGCTTTCCTCAAGACTCCTGTGAGGAAAACATTATTGCACTTGTTTTGACGGGTAGGGAACAGAAATGAAATTATTTGACCATCAAATACATCTGAAGTACTATTTTTTCCCATTATTGTGGACTGTACATATATTTCTCCAGTGCAAAGTGAGATTAAAAAGCTGCCAAATCAGAAGTAGAGCCACTATCTCTGGTGGTATGAACTGATATATCTGCACTGAAGTAAATGTCAGACTGGAGCCTGTGGTGTTTTGCACTCATTTTGTACAGATTGGGTGATAGCACAAGGTGCAAAGCAACAGAGGATCAACACCAGATTCCTAAGGGAGCCAGAAATGTTACTTGGAATTTGGATCCACTTCAACAGTAAAACAGAGCCTGGGGAATTTCCCAGATCTCAGATACAGAAATGTTGGTATCTGCTGGGAAGCTACAGTCATTCCCTTTTAAGGTCTATTTGGTTCCTCTGGAACTAGGCTATAATACGTTTCTCTGAGTGTCCATATTTTAAATCCCCTTCACAGAATGAAAGTATATCCCAAATTGTGTAAACACTTCAAGCTAAACAGATATGGGTGATTTACATATACATCCGTATATGTATAGATATAGATTATATATAACTATATGTATTTCAGCAATCTAAAGCAGAGCTTCTGCTAAAACCATCAATAGGAGACAGCCACGGGACATGAAGCAGTGCTTTCCTGTCCCCAGCTAGCTTGCCATATGAATACTCTGCATTGTCCTTAAAAGACCTTTTTCTGCTGAGGGTATATTTTGGTGTGAGCTCCTCCACACAACTTTTTGTATAATCAAGATGTGTTCCCTAAATACTTATCACCTCTGTAGAGCATAAACAAAATAAAATGGAACACAGAACCAGATCCCTTCAAGGCTCTTGCACCTCGCATCTGTGGCATCTGTGTCAAGTATCAGTTATGAAACTTAGGCAGAAAGCACTATGGCCAGCTAGGCCAAAGAGGATACAATTATTGCTACAGCTGCATTAAAGGCCCACCCATAAATTACTTAAGTGGTCTCTAAAAATTATGGAAAATAATGAGCATCATCTTTAGTGGATAGGAACAATCTTATATCACTTTAACATTTTAATCATAAAAATAATACTAAAAAATATTTTTACCACTGAAAAATTCTGGGTCCTCTGTTACCTTCAACTTTGTATAATTTAATGACATAGATGAAAAACTGGCAAAGTTGAAAGTAAACAGATCTGTTGTTTGCCATGTCTTTTGTTTTAAAGCCACAGTACTTTGGATGACAGAGTAGGAAAGCACATTTCTGCAATGGCAACAATGATTATTGGCAGACAAGAACTCACCTTGGCACTGATGATGGGTCTTAAGTCTACTGGACAGTGAAAGATCAGCTTTTCCTTTTCACTGAAATTCTCCAAGCATGCTGAGCTCCCTGACAGCACAAAACAAATAAGCAACACTTCTGAAAAATAAAAATACTTTTTTTTTTTTTTAAAAAGACCACTAGGATCAATTAAGTATGAAAGAATTCACCTCTGGAAATACACTGCTTTGTGCTGTGATAATCTTCTGATTTAGCTTCAAAAAGTGGAGCTGAATTCTAAGTATAGAAATATCTTTCAAAGTTTTCTCAGAAGCTTGGACTCAATTTACTGGGGACATAAGACATGTAAACCTGCACTTGAGGCTGAAGGTATGTGATGCCTCGCCTCAGTCGCAGGATGCGGGGGGAGAATCTAGAAGCCGGCTAGCTCCAACCCCCACTTCCCCACAGCGTGCGTCATGAGTGCCCGTGCCCCCAGCTCTGCCCTCGGCAGGCAAAAGGGGTGATGGTTTGGCCAGGCTCAGTGGGGTCCAGGTCAGCTGATATGGCCAGTGTCCATGGACCGCGTCAGAGATAGAGATAAAGGATATGAGGGAGGGCTTTCTCTTACGTGGCTTTTCAAGTTGCTTTATTTCCCGTGCTGGGAGCGGGATTGCTCCGACCCATGGCCGTTGCTGGGCAACCCTGCCACTCGGGGCAGCCCAGCGTGGGATCGGTAACAGTTGTAGCTGCCGGGAGCGGCGTGAAGTGGCAGGAGCAGTTCAGGGCGGCACGGCACAGTCTGGGGTGGTTGTGGGGCAGAGCCGAGTAGTGGTCTGGTGTCCCAAGGCTGCGCTGGGGTGAAGAGGTGCCGTGCACCGGCTGGAGGTGCTGCAGGAACCTGGCAGGAGCAGTGGGTTCCGTGCGAGGCACGGCACAGCCCGCCGGGACTGCCGAGGACCAGGTGGGCCAGCTCCTGGCATCGGAGCGGCAACGGAGCAGGCAGAAGGCATGCATGGTCCCTGGGATGAGCGCAGGGGTGCCGCAGGTGGCTGCTACGTGGCAGGATTGGGCTTGTGCTGGCGCGGGTGAGGATTGGCGGCGCGAGGAGGGTCCATGCCGTGCGGCGGGCTCGAGCTCCAGAGAGGGTGCAGGTGCGATCAGCGCCATGCTGACTCGGAGCGGGGCCAGCCCGGGCTGGGAGGTGGTGTAACGCAGGATCGGCGGCGCGGCACTGCTGCCCCGAGCGGGGGGGACGGCAACTTGAGCGAACCACGAGGTAAAAGCTGAGAACAAAGATGGAGTGTACCCTTTTAAAGTGCGGGCTGCCCATCCGCCCCCTGGACAGCCCACCCACCCCGTGGCAAATTGGGACGAGCTGGGAGGAGGATTTTGGGGGGTGAAACCAATAACTGAGGGGAAATATCATTACTGACAGAGAACATTCTCAGTTATGGGTGTTACAGACAGTTTGCTTGGGGCTGAGTTTCAGTTATACACATAGAAAACCCAAGAAGTCTCAGGAGTCGTCTCCAGGAGAGACCATTATGAGGGACCAAACAGGGGTGAACAGGAGCAAACACTGCAACCTTTTGAACACATTTCTAAACAGTTAAACCTTCTAGCCCCACTGCCACAGGTATGAGCTGAGCACACACACTGCATGTATTGTCTCTTACTGTATCGTCAATAATTCTAAAAATCAAGACTTTGAATGGAGCTTTTATGTGCAGGAATATGTGTCCTATTTTGGCAATCAGTTTCAGACATTTGGATGAAAGTATAATTATAATTTAGCTCCAGGACTCAGGCTTGTCTTTAAATAGAGAAGAAAGTGGTGTGTTCTAACACAAAGAACCATGGTCAAGTTTATGGCAAAACTCCCACTGAAGTAACTAGAAGCAGGATCAAAGCCATAGTTTAGATAAGCAACAAAATGTAAAAACCTTCTTATTTGTGCCAGTGACAGTGCAGCACCCAAATGAAGCATTTCCAAAATTACATTTTTGAACAGTTATTTTCCTCTCTTGGTACATGTGAATATGTAACTAAACACCATCCTCCATGATTGGCAGTAACATTTTGTAGTTTACCTCAGGAGACAGAGTGAGGGGCTTCAATCCACCTCTTTTGTCTTTTCTCACAACCAACTGTATTGGTGTTGCCTGTACATCATGTGTCAAGAGATCACTGGTGGAGGATAGCCTTGCCTTGCTACTCTTCATATCAAGGAAACTTTCCCAGCTGTAAGGATGAAAACTGAACCTGGACAATTAGGTCTTAAGCAAATAACTGAGGCCCAGAGGATGTCTGGTCCCCATAAGGGAATACCAGGCTTAGAAAGTGTGATGCAGACTTCAGAGTTTATTAACATAAATATTATTTCCCTTCTACACCAGAGTTTGCATGAACACTTTACCTTTGTTTAACCTGTTGCAAAATCGATATTCTGTGGGGCTATGTGCACAGAAAATTTCATCCAAAATAATGGGAACCCCTTCCTTTATACATAATTTAAAAGCATTTGTATTTACTTTTCTAACTGGAAAGTTAAGCTGGTATTCTCTTAAGGGTTCTAAGCATATACTGATGGAGGAATAAAAGTTCATCTGTAAATTGTTAACTAGAAGATTTTTATTGCTTTTGATACCAATATCAGAGTCTCACACACATTCTTCACACAGATTCTTGCCATCTTCCTAAGAAGGGAGCTGGACAAAACTCATATCTGGAAACTCATTACTGGGTTTACAAGCCTGAGACAAATTCACCGCCTCTGCCCTTTCTAAAATGGTGATGTACAGATTTTGGAGCAGGTCCAAAACCCAGGTAAATCAGTAGAAAAATGTCTATTGACTTTCAGGGTAATTTTAGATCAGGCCAAAGGCAAATATGACTGTGTCCAGTGATCTCCCTCATAACATTAATGAAGAAAGACAAGATGAGTATATCTTATTGTAAAACAGATTGCTAAAGCCTAAATTGCAGCACACATTGCTTTACTTAAAATTTGCTCAATTTTATTTCATTCTTAGGTCCCATGAAGGGGAGGATAAGAATACCCTTTAAATACCAGCATATTTAAGTGTGTGTATGCCCCTGTACAATGATTTTCAGAAGCAATGTTCAGTAGAAGGATATTTCTCATCCATGGCTGCTTTTGCTGGTCTTAAATCCTCTAAAACTTGTGCTTCGGGGTTGCAGCCCATATTGAACAATTAGAAATCAACTTGGCCCTTAGCTGAAGGCAGCAAACAAGACCACTTCACACCTTATTTTTCCTCCCCACTGGCCACTGTCATGGACACAGCAGCAGACCAGACACACCTTAGGCTTCAGCCAGCAGGACAGCGCCTGTGTGTCTACTTAATAACACCTTTTTCTTTCTATTACAATGTAAACTGTATTTGCTTTTTGCTGATATTTTAATGTCAGCAGCTGCTACTGCTACTGAAAACGGGCATCTCATTTCTAAAGGCATTCTGGGGCTGGGGAAAAAAAAAGGCAGCAAAGGGAAGGCAAGCATTTTGACTCTCCTCCTGGCTATGTGGAATGGAGAACGGGGTGATGCTTTGCACTGTCTCAAAAAGAGAATCAGGAAAGGACCTCTGCCTGAAATGCTTGTTGCCAGCACCAGTTGGCCCCCTTAGGCAGAATTAGATAAGATGCAGCTGTAGCTGTCCCAGCTGCATAGTTCCCTTTTGGCATTAAATGCATGGGCAGCCGGTACTTACCAGGCTGGAAGGTGGATGGAGTGAAGATAAAACATAAGGAGGAAAGACTAAATAAAAGCACTGATAAGCAGCAAAGCATTGCAATCACATTACACACTCCATAACAGGGGATCAAAGAGTTGCACATTACATTATTCCATTCCCAAAGAGCTTTCCTGTACAAGGAAATATCTCTATCTTCTCTCTGTCTTCTCTTTCAACCCTGTCCAGCTTTATGAATACTCTATTATTTTTTTTCTCTACTAAAAAGAAAAAAAAAAGTTTACATGCTGCAGAAAAGAAAGTGCGGACCTTTGTTATTAATGTCATAGAAATATAAATATGTCCACCTAAGAAAGGAGTCTTCATTAACTCCCACAGCTCAGAAAATTAAGGCACGGCTCATCAGGATCTGTGCTTGCTGTTGGCTAAATTGCAAGGGACTAGTTGAGTTGCTGGGGTTCATAATGCTGATAGAGCGGTTTCCACGTGAATGAAGGATAAACAGCGATTAATTTCAGCCAATAAATAATGGTTTGAGACCCACATTGAAAGAGGAACAATTACTTTTCCATTTTTCCTGCCAAATGAGCTGATAAGAGAAAACAGGGGAGTTGGCCACGTAAATCAGTCTTAATTTTATCTTCCCCATTAAAAAGCAGCCATTAAGACCATCTTCGGCTCATTTCATCCTCTTCTTGTTTCACTTTTTCAATTTGCACAAAAGGGGGGAGTTTGCTCGTCATAAAATTTCACTTTGGCCAACCTATCATTTGCATCTGAGCCAATAAATAGCAATTAGCATAAACATTTAAATCAGGAACTGGAACAAATTCTTGTTCCCCAAGCAAGCTGTTAAATTACTGTATTTCACTATATATAAGAAGCGTTAGAAACAAGATCTGCTGGGCACAATTATCCCTTTCAAACAAGACATGCTCGAAATAAAAAAAGAAGAGAACTAGCTTGCTGGGCAACCTTCTTGCTCGTGGTCAATGAGCTAATCAGTGCAGAGAGAAGGTGTTCCATTAATGATGTTCAACAAAGCCTTATTTCAAGCTTTCCATCCAAAGGGATTTATTTGATCTTTATCCAAAATATATTCCCCAGGAATTAATTTAATTTGCGCTGATGTTACATCATCAAACTTAATTTTTTTGGGTCTATTTTTCCTCACTATGCTAAAATGTGCATATCTCTACATCCTGGTGAGCCTGAGCTTTGCAAGCCTTGCTTTCTTGCAGGCTGTTAATTACATCAACAGACATCCAGTGAGCACGACTCTGACTGCTTATGATGTGATAAATCAGCAATAACTCTGTAAAAATGCCAAAATAACTCCAGTGGGTTCAAACCACTCAAAATAACCCAAGGAGGATCAAGCAGATGCCTTTTCTTTTAGATACATTCTTTGTCACTTGTAAGAATATTTCAACTCTTATGCAATATTTTTCATCCTCAGACACTACAACAAAAAGTAAGTGGAATTATTCCCATTTTGCAGTTGGGGAACCTATAGCACAGACATGCAATGAGTTGCAAAAGTCATACAGGAATTCTATAATGTAGCCACAGTTGGTTCTTGGACCTCCAACATTTACCTAGTTCTAGGTTTAACTCTTTCCAATGCATGTGCTGAGAAAATTGATGACAGATAAAAATAAATTCTCCCTTAAGGTTATCTGGGCTCCTTCTGAACATGACTCATAGACATTACTCCATAAATAGGAGGGGTTTTGGAGAAAGCTGACACAGCACAAAACCTTTTTATGCCAAATTGTGCCGGTTAGATAGCATCTCCAAGTAATTCAGTGTAATTCTCTAAAATACACTAATTTTAATGAATATAAGTTGGCTTCAATTGTGAGTTGGGTTTTTTTAGATTGGAGTGTTGGTTGGGAACCCATACAGTGGAAAGGAGAGGGATAAAAATCAGTACAAAAGGAGCAGCAAAACAGAGATTTTGCTCAAGTATTCAGGAATTTTGAAGTGCTGTCTAGGACAAATGTCGAATCTCTACCAGTGCTGCAGTCACTGTCTGTCCTTTGCCTTTTATCAAAAGCTCTTCACTCTTAAGGAGAAACTGCATCAAAATGTCTGTGGGACAACATAGTACAAGGTAATTTTTTCTGCTGTTAAGTTTTGGAAAGCAACAAAAATAAGAATTTTTAAAGAGTTATTGTACTATGTCTAATTTCTGTGTCATTGTACAAAGATAGGGAAAAGCTTCCAAGACTTTGCTCACGCCGAATCCCATCAAATGCCAATCCTTGCTCTTCGGCCTCATGTATTTTCATCCCAACTCACATTCACATAAGAGAAAGGATTACATCTTTTACCTCCAGTGAAATTTTGATTGTTTTATGTTGATTGCCTTGTTAGAGGCTTGTAGTAAAATAGGTTGAATTCTTTCTGGGTGTGTTTCTCTTGGTACTAACAAGAAAAATGTTATTCTATACAAGAATATGGGAAGTAAGTATTGTCATCCCCTCTTTATGAACATAAAAACTGAGGGCTGATTTACAGATAGAAGTGTATTATTTACACTGACAGAGTTAATTAAACCATTTTAGTAAAACTAATACAAAAATCTCTTCAGAATTTTTTTATGGTTTGGAAGAAGTTACATTGTCATAAATGTCACTTGAAAAATAAAATACTAACATCCATGTGGTGCATTATACCAGGCTGATTAAATTATTTTAAAAGTAGAGACGATACTATTTCTTGGTGTAAACAGAATTTGTAAATCATGATAGGTTCAGTGATTTGATGTAAGGCCACAGAGTAGCAGATTTGCATCCAAGACAGGCATTCACAAGGTTTGTTAATATGATAATTTTCTACACTATGGAGCAGTTTGTGAATAGATCCACTGTATTACCCTGCAACTTTTCTCTTTCTATTTCCATAAAACAATTATTATTACTATTTTCTAGTGTTGTCTCTATATTTAATTTAGCAGGATAATAAACATAGATGAAAATAAATATTGAAGTATTGCTAATTTATTAACAGTAAACATTATCTTTATTTTAGACAGAGTTTATCAAAGAATCTGACCTTCAGTTATAAAATTCAGAGGTACAGTTTTGCAAATAGGTGAGTTGATATCCTGGTAAGTAATTAGATTGGGTTCTGGATGCTTTTTGAGCTCCAGAACACCTTTGAAGAACACAAGGTTTGTCTCCTTGAAAATTGCATATATATATTTAGACACTTCAGTTTCTCATCCTTGGAAATGGGAAAGACCCTTCCTGTACCAAGGAAAAATCTTGGTGGTGACAGTAGCTACATTTAGGACAACCTTAATATAATTGAAGTATTACTATATATAACGTATAATCCTGTTCATTTTATAGTTATGCTGAATGATTAACAGCTCTTTGCTTGGCAGCTTATTGAAGAATTTCTGGGAGTTTTCCTTTCCAGGTGAAGCTGAATAAATTTAAGTGGGAATATAATGCAAAAGTGGAAGTCTCACATATAGTCAGTTGAAGGGAAAAAATAAAAAAAGTGGAGGAGATAATAAAGGACATTTGTATTCTCCAACTATGTATCCTAAAGAGAAAATAAACAAAAGGAATAAAATAGGGGAAAAAAATCAACCAGTGTGTCCAGTACTTCAATTTAATCAGACCTGTAATATTGCAATAATTTTAATATTTTGATTTTACATGCCAGCAAACTCAGAAGCACAGGCGACATAAATAGGAGCAGTACTTGCACTTGGTAGACAATGTGAGATTTCTGAGAAGTATTGCTTGGAATTTTGCTTTATGTTAACAGGACTTAGGAGCATGAAACTAAGAGACCAAGTCATATATTCTAACAATATTTAGCAAAAACTGCAATGGCTATTATTTGAGAGCTAATATATAAACAACACCTTGAAATCAATTCAAACAGAAAAAAATGCATCTAGTTTTATTGAACTGTTTAAGGTCTTTGGAGGCTTTCATGAAATACAGACTGAGAAGACATCTACCAAAGTCCCAGATTCATTGTCAGCTTCCAGCTGTCTGAACTACCATTCAACAACTAGTCATAAAATTGGCATTTTATTTAAGATCTATGAATTGTTTTTATTATGTTAATGATTTATAATTACACAATGCACAAACTAGTAATTTGATGAAAGAACTTGAACTTTAGTCAGAGCTGAATAGTTGCAGTTTTCTTAAAAAAATATGGATTGACAGATAATAATTGTTTCCCTCTTTATTTAATAATTTCTCATATGCAAATTAAAAGCAAAGTACACACAAAATGCTAAAATATTGGAAGAGTAATATCTCAATGGTCCCAAGGAGATGACCTTTCTTTTATTTTATCTAAGTTCATAGTGGAAAGAAACCACATATTTTGGAAAGAAAGTGGGGGAAAACTAAAATTAAAATTCTTTACTCATTTCTTCCACTCTGAGATACTATAGATATTATGTAGGACACGGGGAGAATTTGGAAATATAAATATAAAGTTGATGTGGTTAAAATTCAAATAATTCTCAAAAATCTATTCTAGTGCAGAACAAACCCCATATTTCATCAACAAAGGAAAAAAAATAACTGGTACAACCTAGAGAATATTCAGAGTATGATAACCAGGTATGAAAACTTCAGTGATGCATTGCACCCTTGAAAATAGAAAGGTTTAAAAAAAAACCTATTAGTCCAATGTAGACAACTGCCAAAATAAATAAAATCTGTGTAAGCCCTGTTGCTTTTCTGCAGTGGAGAATTCTTGGAGCAGTTGAAATGGGAATGGAAGCCACAGGCCTGGAATGTGTGTTGCTGTCCCCTGCCAGGCTGTGGGTGCATGGTGGCAGGCAGGCGTATGTCTTTCCTTCTCCTGCAGATGCTCCTGTCATTCTGGGTCAGGAGGAAGGAGGCTACACTGGCATTTTAGACAAAAGAGGTTTAAAGGAGCCTTGCACAGGGAAGTTTAGATTTTTGATTTGGGAATTGAAGTGGGCTGTTGCCCACTGTGATATCTGTATCTGTGCCTTTTGCTGAAAAGCAAATATTCACATGGAAAACCAGAATGATTAACAGACTCTTGTCCTAGCATTACAATGGGACAGACTGGTTCTTTTATCTGACATTGAAGTTGATATTTTTGGGGGTGTCTTAAAATCCCTTTTTAAAAAAATGCTTTCAAATTAAATTTTCAGAAGAAATATGTTCTCACAAAGATGAAAATGAAATATTGCATCTTCGGGTTTTTCACTTCTGATTTGCTATTTGCTTATTTTCCCAGCTCAACAATTTAATGAATTTGACATGAATTTTAAAGTATTTCACTGAGGAACTTTTGAAATTGTTTAGACAATTGAAAATTGAATTTAAGGGCTTTATGCTTATGGAAAAAGACTTACTCTCTGTGTGGGTGTGTATATACAGACTATGAAGTGGCATAGAGGAAATACCATGAATG
>WBNO01004134.1:107500-122500 GCA_013400575.1 Peucedramus taeniatus
GTAGTCAACTTGAAATTTCCACAGTAGGACACAAGACAGAAGACATACTGAAGCGTAAATTACCTCACGTGTTTTTAGGTCAGGAGGGAGATGCAGAGGATAGTCAGGGTATATTATCATTGCCTCCATTACAGAAGAATAGAGCCACCAATCCTGCTTTTTCTGTGGAAATTAAATAACTTTAATAACTTTGAAGGGATGAGTGTTTCATATGGTGTATGTAAGGATGTAGGATATCCTGTAAGGTGAGAGTAGGGAGATATAACGAAATGCAGAAGATAGAGATGTGGCTGAGAAGGTGATTGCTCAAGAGTCAGGATAAATAATACAAGTACCTGAAGGTCACTGCAGAGCAAAAATCCAGCAAAAATTACTGATTTAAAATAATTGTGTGTCTAAATAATCATGTTGATATATTCACATCACAAATCAACTGATTCAGAGAGTTTCATTGTCACACAGCTGAAGTAATGGAAGCAGCAAACCAGGTTAAAATATTCTCTGTTCACACCTCTCCTGTTGTCGAAAAGAAGGAAATACTGCTGGGGAAATAGGAACAATACCAAAATAAGTGGTCAATAAATTCAGAGTGACTGAGCAGATTGGATGATTGAAGAACCTGGTAATGGTATGTGGAACATTTCTTTTGTCAGTCGCTGATGCAAACCTGGATCGGGTCGAGAATGACAAAAACTGGTGACCATATGAGAAATGAGTCAGAGCTGTTGGTATTCATGTTAGCGAAAATGCCGTGATGATTGACAATAATTGGAACTCTTGTTAACATTATCAGCAGAGAGGGAAACCATGGTCTAAGCAGACATAAAGGTTGATTGCTCCTCTCCTCCGAAAGCAAAAAAGCCCTGTTAAATAATAGACAAGGCAGACACTGGTGATTGTGTCTCTGCTCACCATATAAAGAAGTTTGCCTAGTTTTTTTGCAGTCTATCTTGCACCTTCATGTAACCTAATAATAATTTTAATTTAGGGGTGCAAAGAAAAATTAGGATGCCTCAGAAGTGAGTACATCAAGCATCCTAAAGAAGTTGCTCTCTTGCTCTTACTCCAGAGAAAGGTAGAAACTTCCATTGCCTTCTTGGCTCTATTCTGAAGAACTGAAGAAAGTAACCTTTCATGTCTATTCCTTTAAAACTCTTACTTTGAAAACCTGTTGTTTTAAATGTTTGAAAAGTATTGAATCTTCCACTTGATGAACCTATTACCGGTAATAACTGTCAAATCTGAGTATCTTCTAAAAACCTTCTCTTTTCCTGTTTTATGCTGTAAGGCCACTGTGCAAAAAATGACTCAATACATGATGGAAACAGTAAATCAAACTTTAAATAAAACGTGCCACTGAAGATCTGACAGATGGGGAAAATATATTGGAAGCTTGACTCTCATTGACATTTGACGCTTTTCTTCTATACTGAAAATGAAGAAACCCAGACATTTCAGTTTTTAACTGTATGATCTTTCTCAGCTCTTGCCATCAGGAGAACTGATGTTAACAACAGTATTTCAAACATTTAAGAGGAAAATATTACTTTTGTAGTAGATAGGAACTCTTTTAAATTCAGACATAGGTCTTAAACTGGAGCTGAATTTGTTTTGGTCCCATTATCCATCAAAAACACTGACACATTTTTGTTTTAAGGACCACTTGACTTTTACTAGCATTTTAGCTAGCAACAAAAAAGCCAACATTCCTTTCTTCTATAAAATATGCTCTGATGGCCTAAGTTATGGCTCTCTCTGCTGTTCAAGCATGTCTGAAATGGTACTTTGTCCATGGCCAAGTGTCTCTTCAATCCTGCTTTGTGCTGTCACAGCAGGAACAGAGGCTGAGTGTACAAGGTTTAGGTGATTTTGCTACTGACAGCAAACTCAGTGATACCAGGCCAGCTTCCTTCCACTTCTCAGTGATGTTCACAAGGACCACTCCCAGTTCCCTGGGGTGGCAGCATTTTACAGTTACTTTATGGCTTTACACACTTCCCAAAAAGTGGTGACTCCCATGCCATACCAAGACTCTTCAACTTGTTCCTACCATTGCATCTGATGTAAAATTGCAACGTAGTGAAAAGGTCTTCTGCATGGACAAAGTGATGTATTAAAAAGAGAGGGAGGAACATAAGGAGTCAGAGTGCCACTGCAGTGATACAGAGACCAGAGTCTGATTTCTGTTACAGCAGTACAAAATAGGAGACCATACAAGTCAGAGGATACATTGTGGAGCTTGAAGAATCAGCATCATGAGGAACAAAACTGAAGCATAATCCAAGAATAAAAAACCCCAAAGAGATATCAAAAGTTATCTAAACAAACAAAAAATAAAAAAAGAGGTCATACATTTGCAGTAAAATGTATGGTCATAGTCTTATTTACAGAATAAAGTATCATAAAAATGGAAGGAGGCAAATCTAAGGGCATCCAGAATGATATAAAGACTCAAGTGTCATATATATTCAGAAAGGTTAGAAAAAGTAGGTCTGTATTGTTTGGAAAAGAGGATCTTATGAGGGATTTCAGTGAGATAACGAAACTGTGAAGGGACCAAGGAAGAGACATGCAGCAATAGTATTTGAGCTAGTGTCAAACACAAGCTCAAGGGGGCACAAAATTATGCCAGAAAAAAAAAAATCCTGACAACAAAACTTTCCAGGTAGAAATATCTTATACTAAGAGCAAAATACCAAAGATTGCAATTACTGCAAATAGCTTAAATGCTTTAAGAATGAAAGCAAAACACTTTGGAAATGATGGTGGATGAAATCAGTATTTCTGAAAATGGAGAGAGTAACATAAAATTTTGAGTTGTGGTCTTACTTTAGCTTCATGGGAAGACATGATGCAGAATTAAGTTTTTCCATCTTAGTTAGATGAGAAATTAACATTGGGTAGTGGAATGTCCTTTGAACTTGGGTTCTCAACACCCCACAACATCACTTCACCCCCAATGTGCTCCATCAAGTAATCAAGTCAACATTCAGCAACCCAATGAAACATCAGACCAGGAGAATTAATTGCAACGTCAATCCCTGGCTGGCCCTTCAGATTCTTCCCTGTTTAAAACTGTCACTTCATTACTCATCTGCTTGCTCCCTCACAGCTTATCCACCCACCACCTTCCCACTCTGGCAGCAGCTGGGTCATGGGACACTCTGTGGGCACTTTCCTCCTCCTCCCCTCTTTGTCTCTGAGAGGGAAACAGGCTGTGGTGGCACAGCAGCACATGTCACCAGCACCTTCCCCCCAAGGTGTGCAACATGACACTGGCACCCCTGTCAGAGGGATTGATAGCTGTGAACAGCCATCATGTGAGTCCACCACAAACTGGAGCAGATAGGAGAAGAAAGCCCCATAGCAAACTCCAAAAAAACTGTGAGGTAAAAATTGTGTTAAAATGAACATAAGGAAACATCAGTGCCTGAAGGGTAAAAATCCACACAGGGTCTCACGTCACCTTCCAAATGAAGCCATCCTGAGCGTACAATTACTCTGAACACTTCCTGCAGTGAAACCATCAGGGAAAAACAATGTGTGTATAAAATCAGCAGTGTTTGTTAAAATAAACTTAATCCAAACCAGATTAATCATATTTCAATCAAGTGGCATGACTGCAGGTTAGAAGTGCATGCTGATGGGGAATGTGATTTCTGTATGAATTTTTCTGCCAGCTTCAGTGTACTGACTTCCTACAGAACTCCAGACACCTATGCCTTTAAGGTGATGTTACTATGGGCACTGTTGTCAAGTTTTATAACACTGTAGATATGCCTTCAAATACATATTTATCCTTGGCTAAAAGTATTCTAACATTTTGTCCCTAGAAAAGGTATTTATTGGTATTTCTGGCATCAAAATTAATTACCATGATACACTTGCATATATTGCCTTAACTCCAGGAAGATTATATAGTTCAGGAGTTAGAAATTTGAACTTTTGGATATATAAGTGATAAGAAAAGGTAACATACAATAGAGCATCCATTCAGTACCAGATTTTCAAGAGAAAGGTAGTGCCTCAAGATGTAGTGCAAGAAGAGGACATTTTACATTCAATTAGGCAGGGAAGCCAAGCTGAATGGGTTAAAATTTGCCACAGGTCCCAAGCAAGTGATTTTCTTAACCCCTTAAGGGTTCAAACTACACCGGGAGGAAAACCCAATTATGCAATGAAGAGGAGAAGATAAAATATGTCCTGAACTGGTTTGCCTGCAACAAGGTACAGATTCCTCTGTGGTCTGCAGGGAGCAGCTGAGCTCGCCAGCTTGCTCTTTGACCACGCCCGAAATAAAAACTGAAGGATATTTTGGGGAATAGGAAAACACAACAGCTCAGATAATGTCCCAGGCAGTATATTCATTACAGGCTCATCAGAGTGGATGCCTGCAATAGGAAGATTAAATACCCATTTACCAGCATCAGAGGAGAGTTTGGTTTTATAATGTATTGTCCCCTATTCCCCGTGAGGCTGCTTTGTTTGATAAAATGCTGAGTGTGGTGTAAAAATATCCCTCTCTCTGTAATTTGCACTCCTCTCCATTTAAAGCTATTCTTGCTGCAAACGAGAATTGAAAGCTGCTAAAATTAAGTGGTGTCAGTTCTCAATGACACTTTAATGATAGAGCGCTCAGCAAATGAGATGAGAATGAATTCCAGCTTCTCTGCTAAAGATAGTAACCAGCACTAAACAGTATAATGCTCCAACTGGGCTACACTTCACCTGCTTCATTCATATTTAGTAGAACTGAAATAGGGAAACTATAATTAAAATGCTCATAAAATAAAATTTTAAAAAAAGCAGCTAATTTCTAATAAAGATGGCAGGAAACAACTGAAGCTTGTAAAGTCAAAGCACAGCCCTTCTTTGTCACTTCTCTACTGCCCCAGAGACCACTGCTGGCTGACCAAGGGGCAGGTGTGGGGCTGTGGAATGCTTTCCTCCCTGCAGAAATTGCTGCTCCCTGCAAGTTTGGTGCAAGCCTACTTATCTAACCCAGCCACATGGAGAATGAATACTGGGAAATCCTGCCCGGTTTTGGGCTAAATTACACCACTGCCTCATAAAAATCATTCAAGCAAACTAAAACCCCAACATATAAACACTTTCTATCCCTCAGTATTATAATAATTGGACCTTAAAGGGCCTCCACCCAACCTCCCACAAAGATCACCACCACTGCAAACATGTGGCTTCTCCACTGCTAAAAAATGACAACTTCACAGCATGTCATCTGGGTGCTGTCACATCTGTGACCCCCTTATGCCACTTTTGTGTTGCAAAGGTGTTTTATGTCAGGACAGTAATTCTCTGAAAAAAAGAGAAAAATTCTTTTTCTCAGGGCTTCTGAGCATGGCACAGCAATGGGAGGTTCTGCTACAGAGGGAAAGACAAGCACATGAAGTTGGACACAAAGATCCTGGTGCTGCTCAAAATTCATGTGGAGCCTGGGCAGAGCCATCTTTGCCTTTTCTTCTGCCCCATATATCATGGGCACTCCGTCTGCATTTACTTTATATTTCTTTCTACAAACTGCTGTGGAGGAGAAGTAGACTGTTTCCAGCTCTTGACAAAAGCAGAGTTATTTTTGCATAATGCTATGTCATTCAGTTGAATAGCCAAGCCTGTCAAGCACATGAATGGAAGATAAATATTAAGGCATGCAAAGTATAAAATGCATTCATTATGGAGAGAGAAGTATTTATTTACTAAAGGAAATTTTTAGTGGACTTACCATTACAAAAGCTTTCGTGTAACAAGGTGATTTAAGGTTTCAAAATTCACTGCAAGTACTTGTAGAATATTCTATATGACTAGAATGGAGATGGGGCCATTTGAGATGAATGACAACATAATCTTTATACCTCATATTAATATTAGGTTCTCTTTACAAATAAAATATATTTGATGGATAAATGATGCTTCAAATACCGTACAAAGTTTTAAAATAATATGCTAGCACTATTTCTCCACCCTTATCTTGATGAAACCAGACTGAATCTTTACCTACAAATTCTTCTTCTGATGTATTCTAACAAATAATGCACTGCAGGGAATTCTTCATTTCTCAATTTCACATGGCAAAAGGGAACAAAAAAACCCAACCTTTTGCATTTACATAACAGAACATATCCAGAGCTGTGTAAGTGTCTAGGAGTTGTAAAACTGGTGGCCTAATGGGCTGAGGGCAGGTGAAATGGTCATGCCTGAATGAGAACAGTAATTCCACGTGTATCTCTGTGTTTCTTTCCATACAAGGCTCCTATCCTGGTTGTACAAGCACCAACTTGACAGCAACTGTCAAAAGCTTCTTAAAATGGGCAGCTTTGACTATTCTTGCCACTGTTTGCAGATCAGACAGCACTGTGTATTTGGTTTTTACACAATATGTTTGTGTGTCTTCTGTTACATACACAGCTCAAAACGTCAGAATTCTTCCTGCAAGGATTGTGTGACTTTGGGCAGTCTTCATTCTCATGTAGGCATTTCACAAGCCTCCCATCCTGCTTTCCTCCCTTCCTAGCTCAGCTTTCCTTCAGGGAAATAGGTTTTTATGGTTTTATGGCATAACCAAAGGAGACATGAGAAAGCTTCAACTACTGCATGACAGTCACCTTTCTGTGTCTTACTCTGGCATGATCATGGTAGGGGAAACCAAAGCCGACAAAAGGTTCAATTATCACTTCTGCTTTTGATTCAGCAGGGAAAATAAAAAAAAAAAAAAAAAGATTGAATATTGTGATATTTAGATTATGATTACACATCTGGTCTTGCACTTCAGAGTTCAGACTGACATGAGATGTGGGATGACAGCTCCAGACCACCAATCAACCCAGCTAAACTGATAAGGACGTTTTATGAAGATAAATGTATGCACACCAAGATGTGGTGTTTGTTCCTGTTATTTGTGGGACCAAGGAGGCAGAAAAGGGATGAAGCACATCCCCACAGCAGCAATTTAAGCCTTTCTGGCTTTTCCAGCCCCTGGTTGGTCTGGTTGTGTCCAAGGGCTGAAGTGTCCCTTCAGCCCCGGGAGATGTGGAGGGAGGCAGCAGCTTGCTGGAACTGTGAGAAAGGGAAGTTGGTATGGGCTGAGTGAAAAATAAGTGATTGCTTTGCCTTCTCAGAGGATCCCAGCTTGGGAATGGGAGGAGGAGGGAAAGGGCACTCTGGAGACTACTTATCCTGTGACAATTTTTTTTGTGCAAGAAGAACACTGCTTGCTGATGGAAAAGTGGATACTGGAGCACACATCTTCCCTGCACACAGCACACACTTCTTTTGTCTCCCAGCCAGACCAACATCCTTCAGTTTTCTACCATGTGAGAGTTACTTACAAATCCTGTGAGATATTGAGCATCCCCTGCAAGATCCCCTATGAGTCTGAAGCACCTTAGAAAGGTATTAGCAAAAGAAAATAAAAAATACCCCATCAAATTAAAAAAAAACCAAACAACTCCCCCAAAACAACAACAACAAAACCAAACAAAAAAAAAATAAAAAAAGAGAGAGAAAAGGGAAAAGAAAAAAACACCCACCTCTCCCTATCAAAGCAGTTTTACAGAGCTTTGGAAACAGGAAGACAAAATAAATATTGAGTGAGAAGGAAAAAAGCCAGTATTGCATCAAATACTTGCCCCAGGTCCTACAACAGCCAAAATGAGGTGACATGCAGCCATACATGAGTGGACAACATGTCAGCTGCACAGAGGGTCTCTTCATCGTCACACATGTCCCCTAGCTGGCAGTTTACCCCTTCAGACACAATGTTAAGACACAAAGGAAGAATGTTCTCTTTTTGAAAAGTGTCACATAAAGTAGCTTACCAGCCTGGTTGGCAGAAAATCATATTTTCTGATATCTGATGTCACATTTTATTAGATTTAGGATACTATTATCCTACTTACTTAGGGGTTTAAAAGTATCCTTTTTATAGCTAACGCCACAGGTAGAATGTTAAACTATAGACATTTTGCAATAAAGGACTAGACTGTTCCTTATACACATCTGGTATCTTTTGCCCCAAACAATGCTGTTCAGTATTTTTTATCCTTTTTTTTTTTGTATCCTTGCACATTTGTCCTCAGTTCATCCACTAAAGTATGAGTGAATCTGGTTAGAGTCTGCAGAACTCTGGAGCTATAATTTGTAACTCTTTTAATGTATTTTAATGAGTTATGATTATTTAATATGCTTAAGATAGTTTAATCTTAACTCTAGAGCTTAGAGCAGTTGTACATTCAGTTCAAACAATGGCATTTGCTTTAGTGCTTGGCAGCAGTTTCCACCTGCTAGTAAATAAAATTTACAGAATATATGTTTCAATACTTGGAATTATATCAGTTCTGAATCATGCCTTTGCATTTATGCAGTAATGTTTTATCTTGATTTCAGTTATCAGGGGGCTTTCAAACAAACCCTTTATGGAATCAAAGTCTCTTAAAAGTCTTCAAGCAAAATTTTGAATATTGGTACTTGAGGTTTTCAATTGACAGAGGTTTCCAGAAATTTTAATATAAATAATATTGTTTTCTGAATATAGTCATACTCCTATTTCAGCAGCAAAATCTGTGTATGTTAAAAGGCAGAATTTGATTCATACATTTGATTCAATTTTGATTCAATTAAAAATTAATAACTTTCACCAAAGGATAATTATTTCCGTTCTGTTCTGGAGGAAACACTTATTTACTCAGATGGCATTTGCCTTATTTGCATACATGAGAATTAGCATTACCCACCACTAAAATATAAATATAGCTTTTCTATATCAACTTTCCAATGTTTAGTGATTAAACCATAGCTTTTACCCCTAATCAATCTCTACATCCTTAGTTACTTATCAGAGCAGTAATATATTGATAGTAAAATGTTACTGACAGGTGTCCAGCTGGAGAGCAAATTCTTGGACAATGGGAGGAAGAAAGCAGAAAAATACCCAAATATGTGGCACTCTTGCCTTGCTCACACAGCTCTTCTTCAGTGGTAGCTGTTGGGACAATGGAGAGACAGGAAAAGAGAATGCTGATCAAATATTAATATTTACTAATAGTCAATAGCATGAGTTTGACAGGGGTTTTTCAGCTTTCTTTACATAACAAAAGGAAACAACTCCACAGGAACTCAGGAATAGAATTCAATTACTGATAAATGAAAAATGCATTTTATAGTGTATGTTATTAGCTGCTGCAGGCCTTAAAATAAAATATCCAGCAGATAGTATGATGCTTTTAGCAAGGAGGAAGGACAATATCACTCTCTTTAATTATTTACAGAACTTCCTCCAAACAGACCTGCAAAAATTCTCTTTCCATAGATCAGAAACACTTAGGCCAAGAACTCTACATATAAAATAAGAGATCTTAGAAGAAACTTTAGATATGACTTTAGGAGCTCTGCAGCTGAGTAGAAAAGTCCTTCTCACCACCAAACCAAACCAACAAGGCTGTGTGCTCCAGGAGCTGCTGGCCTGCATCATCTTTGGTCTGATGGCTCAAATGCATCAGTGATAATTAAAGATCTCCATGCACATTTTGCAGGAGGGAGGACACTACCTTCAATTCCCTTGGCAGAGCAAAATATATTTCCCTGTTTTTGTTGGGTGAGTCTCCTAAAGCAACCTGCTAGCTGGCACCAAATTACTCCCTAAAGCAGAAGCACCTTTGTGAGAAATCTCCAGAAACTTTTAATGAAATTTATAATCCTTTAGAATAAAAGATACATTTGAACAAGATGGACACAAAGACTGCTGAATAAAACCCCTCTGTGGGGCTTTGATAAACCACAGAATCATTCTGTGCTTTATCAGGAGAGAGTAGAAATTCATAGACTTTATTTTAATTTTTCCTACTCTCTTTCACAGTTTATCATTCCTTGGGGTAATTCCATTAAGAAACTATCTTGTCACCTGCACTGAAATTATATTTTTTTCTCTTCCAAGAGTAATGTGTCAAACCAATACATCAACTGTGCTACTTATGCTTCTCACTCATTATTACAAATATTTTCATTTTTTAAAAGAAAAATACTTTTCTGTATTTTGTAAAATTATTCATCCACCCAAAACCAGTCAGGAGCTCTGTTTCTCTCCTTTCTAAAAAAATCTCTAGATTTAAAGTTTTTCCACCTTTACTGAGAGTAATTTTGACATTTCTGTAAATTATTTCTCCAAATCACTCTATCCCTTTTATTGAAAATAAGGTAACCAGCTTCATATTTAGATCTACAACTGACCTTTAGGATTGGTCTCCTTAGTGTACATTTTAGTAGGCATAATTGTGTTGAAATATGAATTAATTTGGCAGTGGTCTTCCCTGCATACCCTGGATTATTTTAAGAAGAGGAATGTAACCTTCAGCTGTGTTCTGTGGAGATTTTATTCCAGAGCCTTTCTCTGTGATTTGAGATTGAAAGCTTACCAATATTTGAAGAATGCCATTGAGCACTAGGCTGTATTTGTTTGTCTCCTGAACTCATTCAATTAAGAAAATAATCCATTATGGAAAATCTTGATTAAAAGTTGGCTTATTCTCCCATTTGATTAAAATTCAGCATTACACTGAATCAATTGTTCAGTACTTCTGTGAAACCTGCATCAACTGCAGGCAGAAGACAAATTGCTCTGTTGCTCTTGCATCTTACTCACCTTTTCTGTCCTCTGATTATAAAATCTACTGGAGAACAATAAACATGCTCTAATATTGTGGTTTGACTTGGTCCTTGACCCTGTTCCTTGGCAGAGGGAGAGATACCATGACAGCCCAAGGGGACTGGGGAGTGGAAGGATTTCCTTGGCCAGAGGCTTTAGCTCCACAGTCCCTACCCTGTCCCAGGATGGAGACCATGGAACAGTTTATTCCTGCCATAAACTTCATGGGTTACTTAGCCTTCTGAGCTCTGAATAAAATCTTCAGGATTTAGTCCTTTGCACATTTCCACAATGACATCAGCAAACAAGGCTAATCTCGCCTGCCAACAACATGGTTTTATAACTCCACACTAAATCCCTAATTAAAACCCCACCTCGAAAACTCTGCAACAAACAAAGCATTTGAGTTTGGGCTGCAACCTGACAGCCATGGGACTGGAGAGGATGGGCTCTTTATCCCAAAACTTACCTCAAAGTCATCTCTTTCTCCTTGTCTATGCTCTGCTCTGGCAGAGGGAACTCTGCAGCCACTCAGATCACTGCAAGATTTCAATGGGTGAAGTCCTGGTCTTGGCTAAATCAGTGGCAAAAATCCTGCTGATTTCAGTAGAGTCAGGCTGTGGCTTCAAATGTGGCAACAACAACAACAACAATAAAAAAATCAGTAATCAAATACTAAAAGGTTTGCTTTCCAGTGTATTTTCATTTCCAGTTTCCCTGTCCTTTGGCAAATGTGACAGTTTGCAGCAATTAGGAATCTTTACTCAGGATGATTTTTGGACACAAACAAATGGTTTAAACCATACTACTGTGGTTCTCAATCCAAACTTCATGGAGAAGCTTTTCCAATTTATTTTTACACTGTGACTAATTTTTACTGTTTCTGTAAATAAAATTTCCATTTTCCCTGGTTTTCACACAGGGTGGCTTTTGCTAAATATAATTGAACTCTAATATTGAACCAACATTACAACTCCATTCCAACATTACAACTCCATCACCAGGATTGATTTAAAAAAATTTTTTGGCTTCTTTATGGGTGAGTATATTACCAGCAAAACATAATGTTAGCTATCCAAACAGTGGTTTATCTTATTATTTGATGAAGACACAAGAGAGAATAATTGACAGAAACACTGGAAAGATCTTCAACTGTATCAAAATTTTAATGCTTAGTGTCTTGACTGGCAAAAATATGTTTAAAAAGTGACTTCAGAAACAGCCCAAAAAAATGCAAGAAAAAGCAGCTTTAGGACAGTCACATATTGAGCATGGATATTTTGAGTCTAATCTTACTTCCAGTCACAATTATTAACTGGAATCAGATATTTGCAAAATTTAGAGGAAATCCTATTTTGTTACCTGGCTGAGAGGTGAGAGTGAATAATGTATATAAACAATGTGGGCAGGTGAAGCTAAGCCCACTGGAAATAGGATAGTTACTAAAATAACTCCCAGGTCAGTATTTGTGATGAAAACAGACAAGATTTATGGCAAAGTAATTCAGTCAAATAATCTGAAGCGGGTCAGAAGCATTTCATTCTAATGCAGTGTTTTAAAATCTATAGACATTATGCAATTAAATGAAAAGCAAAAGCAAGCCATAGATTGCCGCTGAAGAGAAGAGAATAAAAGAAAAAGCAAAAGCAAAAGAAAATGTCATCTGGAGAAGATCTCATTTTGGAAACCTACAATATGTTGATTGATAGGACTAGCATTTTTCAAGCTCTGTCACAGCTGAAGTATAAAGCTGTCAGTGCGTATGATAATGATGGATGCTCTAAAACATGCAAATAGCATGAAAAATCATTTCTCACATAATTTTGGAAGATGAGAGGAGTTGTGAACTGAGGGGAGAGGGGAGAGTAGGTCAAGCTTAACATTCAGCCAAGAGGAAGAAGCGGCCGCCTCGCTGCTGCTGGAGTTGTTAATTACCATGCAAGTGAAACAATGAGTTCTGCCGGCCTTCTGCAAATTTTCCCACAGAATTGTGACGGTGACCAGGAGAGGGAGAGGGGCAGAGCTGCAGCTCTGGAGCTGAGCATAACAAGGAGCTCCCTGGAACAAATCCGCACCGGAGGAAAGCTGCTCCGCGCTCTCCAGAATGCGCTGCTTTCAGAACGTCCTGTGTGCTCCAGAGGTGACATTTACAGTGCACCATCAATATTGGGGGTGTTCCCGTTAATTAGCCATTTTTGTTAATGCTGAAGTACAGTAAAACCCAATATAAGGGTTAGGAATGTAAATGAGCACTACGCCCAGGCTGATCCAGCTCCAAGCATGGAACCATCACATGCTGCCCCTGTATTTAGGCTGCTTTTTCTTTTCTGGACTGAGCAGAGGTTGCTTATGCTTCCAGATGAGTTTCGCCTCTTGTGCCTATGCATTGGGCTTGCATGTGCCAAAGTTCACAAGAAACGACAAAGCTGCAGGTGCAATCTCAAAGTTGCTGTATTTATTTTCATTCATTTTGCAATTTTCAGGAAAATCTTATTTGTAACTAACTGTGGCGAAAAACAAATATCCATTAAGGCTGTTTTTGTGTTTTTTTCTTTCTTACTCAGTTATAATGATGCACCTTGCAGCATCTATACTGAGGAAAATCCATGACATGTGAAATAAAGCATTATTTATATAATGTGCCTTGCTTGGGCTCCATGAAATGGTAAAAACCACCCAGCTCACATGGATTTGTATTCAGAACCTCTTATTCCTCAGTCCTTATTCCATGTTAACTTCTGAGTATGCTTTATTTTCAAAACTCTGTTTCACTCAGCACAGGTCTACACACTGAATCTTCTCTCTACTGGATCTTTTTGCTTAATTTACCCCACCAAAAATCCCAGCTTACTATGAGCCCACCCGTGTGTTTCCAAGTCTACCTCCTTTACGTTTTTCTTTAGCCTTAGAGTTCCTGACAGCATCTCCTTATCATTCCAGATCCTTCTAAACAGAGACCATCTGCTATTGGGTCTTTTCATGTATCTGTATCCTTCCAAAGATCATGTTCATCTCAAATTTGACAATACAGACATTAGTAAAATTTTTTAAAATGTCAGCCTAAATCTTTCACCAAATGGTTTATATTCAGGCTTATCTGTATCTGTGTTAGACTGCCAGCTCTTGGAGGTAAAGACCTTTTCTATTCCTCGTGTGCATACTGCTTAACACACTGTCACACTCCACAAATTGCAAATAATGAGCAATGGTGAGGGACCTTATTTTCTACTGCCTTCCATCTTATTGCTATTTACCTTTGCACAAAACAAGTGTCAAAGAGGTGACATTAGCAAGGGCTGTGGTTCCTCAGCAGCTCAGCATGTTTGAAGTTGAAGCCTCATTCATAAAAGAGGATAATAACCACAAAACTTCAGAAAGCTTTATCTAAACATTTTACTAACTTACAAATTGAATTTCTCATTGATTTCCAAGACAATCCATTTCATACTTCATTTTGTTAAATATTGGTACAGTTTCTGCATAATCAGGCTCTGGTCTTGCTGTTTCAAACTGCTTTGTTGCAGGTAATTCATAAAAGAAAGGTTTTAAATGAATCCTGTTCTGATTTTCACCCCTGCTGGATTTCATCTTAATTTCAGACTTGGAGCAATAATTCATATTCATGTCCAGATATTAAAATGCTTTGTATTTTGCAGGATTATGTTCTTTTGGACATGTTCAAGTTCACATTTAAAATGAAAAATAACTCATTGTTGATGCTGATGAGTTCATATCTCTCCTTATTCACTATTACTGTTAAGATGAGAAGGGTCCAAAGGCAGGTGAGGTGAAACAGAAATTGAACAGAAGTTCTGGAAATCAATGTATATCTAAACTAATCATGGCCCAAAGGTATCATACTGGACTTAGACCAGCTCAAATAATACCTACACAGGACAGATTAGGGAGTCTTTTCCCCTTGCCACAATTAAAATGGATGTAACAAAAAGGATTAGGTAGTCCCAGCAGCCTTAAGTGAGGCAACTCCCCAGAAAGCAGATGCAAGGACTGCCCAGCATCCAAATTACCAGGCCGAGTTTACAGAGCAGAGATGAGAAGCACAACAGCCAAGTTAAAAAAAAAAAAAAAAATCCCAGTCATCTAAAACCTGGACCCCAGCCAACTTTTCCCAATAATGGTACGTGACAGGCCAGAGCTGATCCAATGTGCATTTTAAGTGGTGACAAGCTCAAGTAACAAGCCATTGCTGTTCATCTGTCAAAGAACAGAAAAAAAAGTGCCCAAACATGTAGCACTGTCCTTATTTTATTATTAGACTGTGTACTACATATATTTTCATGTAAATTGTTTGAAGGTCTTTGGTATCTAACAGGAACAGAAAGGGG
>WBNO01004134.1:125000-177500 GCA_013400575.1 Peucedramus taeniatus
GCAGTGTTGCTTGTCTCTCTGGGAAATTCTATTCTCTCTAGTCAAATAGATTCTTTTTTCCTAGCCCCGTACAGTTCTCATGTTTAAGGATTTAAGGACACCATCTCTTTTGTGTAAGAGAAAACTGGAAAATCACCTAGAACTGAATTTTATGTGCCATGAAGCTTGGGCGTATTACCAAATAATATGGGAGCAAACTATACATGCCAAGAGAGAGCAAACATTTTTTGTCCCATATTTTTTAAAATCTTGGTTGTTTGAAGAGTGGGTCACAGGGCAGGGTGCTGTGGACATAGTGTTGGGAAAGGGAGGGGGCATGCACGCCAAAGGGATGATAAAGTAATGAATAGCAGTGCAAACAGAAGAGGCAGTGGGGAAGGAACAGGCAGAACAGTACACTGAGCAGAACAGTACTGCATTCACAAAAAAAAAAATTTAATTACAAGATCGGAGGAGAAGAAACTTTGACTTTGAGATTTTGCCAAGAGGCAGCCTTTGGTAATCAGGGCAATTCCAGCAGAGCACAGAAATGAAAGCCAACAGGAAAAGATTCATTAGAGTTTAAGTAACTTAAGGTAGTGGTGACAGACGGCCTGTCGGATTAATTTGGAAGTAAAGGAAATGTGGGAAGGCAAGCAGGAATGGGGGATGAGTTTGCAAGATGCCTCTTCCCTCATCTTGGCCACAGAAAGAAGCTAGAGGACAGTGAGAGGCATTGGAAGAAAATAAGCAAAAGGCAAGATCTCGCAGAACAGCAATGTCTGTCCTGTGTAGAAATTGTCAGTTTCAATGTCAGAAAGGAAAACAGAAATTGAAACCCTCCTATACGAAAACCTGTTCTTTCTCTGGCTTCACAGCACTGCTGAATGCAGAAAGAAGCTTTTGCTGCCATTTCAGACCCGAGTCCTATGGGCTGATCCCATGAGTGTGAGTGCCCTCAACTCTTGCTGAAGTCAATGGGAGTTAAGGGCGTTCAGCACTTTCCAGGGTCAGGCCATGTATCACTTAAAAATAACTCACCAACATTAAACATCATTAAAGAAACTAATGCTCATTAACTAGCAATAGACCACTGGGAAAGGATCAATAGTTGTCTCTGAAATCATCTTACCTCTTACAGTGTGTGCATACTCTACTTAATGACAGTGAAGGATGGTGACACTGAATGATAGGTCACTGATAACAGTGAATGGGAAAGACTGCTTCTTAATTAATCAGGACAGTATTAGCAAAGAATTCCACTTAACAGGGATACATTTGGGGGCCTAACCAGGTGATTAAGGAATGATGTGCTGACCCTTGGTGAAACAAAGTGGCAGCTTAAGAAGAAATGCAACGAACACTCTTTTTCATTCTTCTGGTTTTCTTCAGAGCAGAGTGACTTATTTCACCTCACACTTTTCAAGGCATTGCTTTTCTTTAATTAGCTCTTAGTAACTGGAGTAAATTCATAACTGGCCAGGCTGATTCTGAGCCTGCCAGTGGTTTCTGTGGTGTGGCACCAACATGATGTTGAACTGAACAGCTCTTGTTCTGCAGCTCTTGCTTAGGGAAAGCTGCCACCATGTTTAACTGGAGTTTGGTTTCCCTGATGGGACTTAGAGGCCTTTTTTTGGCAGAGGGCAAACAGGACAGGCTTGCATGCCTTGTATGGAGATTATTAACATTATTTGCTTTTTCTGATGTAGATCTGGATTTCCTTCCCTTCAGGATCTACATATGGGAAATCACAGAAACATACAAACAGCCTCCAAAAGATTGTCTCATGGACATTTTTAAGTTAAAAAAAAAAGCAGCACAATCTTATCTGCATTCAACTGGTACCTAATGACCCTCCCCATCTGACTGAATTTATTGTAATCCCTATAAACCTAAATCTCAAAGAATTCCAATGCCTTGCACATCTTTCCTGTTCTAATTTATGAGAACTTGGTAATGTGCCATCTGGAGGTTTCACTGCTTTTGAGGTGCATGTTCAGCCCACAATGAAAGCCAGAAGGAGAAAGAAAGGAAAATGCAGGGAAAGGAGAAGATCTGGCTTCAAGGAACAAGTGTCATGAACTCACACAGACAAAAACTACATTTCAAAAAAATCAGTTTTAACTTGCATGATCGGCACATACACAGCTGATAACCCAGGGTCTCAACCTAAGGACATTAGCAGCATTACAGGGCAATCCTTACACAAGGACAAAACATTCTTGAGCAATTTCTGCAATGTATTAGACACAATTTTTTTTTTTTCCTCAAAACTGAAGTCATGTCAGGCTTCTTGCTTCACCTCTTTTAATTTTCCCTGAACAAACATATTTATTGTGGTGGTTTCAAGTAAATTTCCAGTTCACACACTTTTCCTGTGAGACAACAAAGGGCTTCCTGGAGGGAGCTTTTAGGCTGATTGGCTGATCTACACCCAGGTCATGAAAGGTCTGAGGCCTATTTTACTCTGAAAAAATATGCCTAGCTCTGATTTTATTCCTTTTATTAAGCTACTTAAACGAAAATAACATTGAAAACTGTATGTCACTGAAGTCATAATTACTAACCTATGAAAAGAGCAATTCAGCTGTCAGGCTGAATCACATCAACAAGTTAGGCACAGTACTGGGAAGCATATTCGATCACAAAATAATTTAAATCATCCTATTAATACCAAAATAATCAATCCTAACACAAACAGATTTGCAAATTCATGCTAGAGTGTATTAAGAAGGCAGCTGTTCATTCCTTACATATACCAATTACAGAGTATCTTAATGTTGAAACAAAATCATCATCTAACATCTGATCCATGTCCCTGGCACCAGTGAAAAGATTTCTCTTCAAACACTTGCTCTTCCTGCCCATGAGTGAGTAAACCCTGGTCTCCTATGATCCATCTTCAGCATTACTGGGATGGAGATGTTTATATCAGCATCTATCAGAAGTGTGTTCTGTTGGCCAGAAAGGACAGAAAGAGGAAAGTTTCAGGCTGCTCACTGAAGGCAGGACCCTTTTTCCAACATTTAATTTGACTGAGGAATAATCTCATTAATGTTTCCTTCATGAATGCAAGGGTGGTGCTCACACCCACCTCTCCACAAGCAGCTGAAGTGCTAAAATTCACAGTGCACAACAGGATTGAGACTCCTCCACAAGGTGAGGAAAAGGCTATTTTGTGACAGCAGCAGAGGGACTCTCCCATGCACTGTTGCTTCCCTGGCCTCTTGCAGCACCAAAAGCAGGGAACCCCTTATCCCTGTGTGTTCTGGACACAGCCAAAAGGTTCAGTGAGGGCACCTCTGGCCACTCCCTGCCAGTGCTGAGCACAGCACCAGCACTTTGGAACCACCAGCACTGTGTGTGCTCCTTCCCTCCCCTGCTCCTCTCCTCCCTCCTGGGCTAGCCACAGCAGAGACACCTTCTGCACCCGTGGGGAGCTCGGGGCAGGCAGGGCAGGGCTCCTGCACCTCCTCTCTGGGCTGAAGGAGGGGCTGCAAAGGGAACAAACCTGGGGAGATATTCTCACACTGCTGGGCGAGGTGGGCTTTAGCTGCAGTCATTAGTACTCCATACAACCATGATCTCTTGTTCCATCAGTCTGGTACCCTACCTCCATGGTCTGTGCCAAAAGCTGGATCTTTCTCAAAACAGGAAGTTCAAACAGGCTAGGAAAGCTCCCTGTAAACGAAAGATAATTTTAGAAAGGGAATTTTTTACATTAAAATTTAATTGAAAGGTGTAGTACACATATATTGTATTATATGTTATTCTGGGCTGTTTTCTTCTGGGTTCAGAAAGAGGCTGAAAATATTGGAGACTCTGAATGAGCAGTTTTGCCTGAGATCTCTTCTCAATCAAGGCACTACCCTGCTTGTTCTCACCTCCCCAAGAATTTCATCCAGTTGAGACACAAAGGTGAACTACGTTCAGAATAGAACATGCTCCTCTTGGACCAATTCGTGAAAGCATAATTTTAGTGAGTTATTTTAAAATAGTTGGCATTTTGAAGACTGTGGATTCTGCAAGTCTGACGTTCCCTTTGCCAAACACCAAAAAGTGAAAAAATTTAATTACAAGATCATGATGGGGTTTTTATTTACTTTAATGGGTTTTGGACATTATATCAGCAAACCAAAAGGCATATAAAAATAGATTTAAAATAATAGCTTTAACACTCAGGAGAAATCTCTAAGCACAAAACTGTTGGGGAACCTTTCCCACTTTACTGGGAGTGCAGACACTGTACAGCAAAGCCTATGAGATTCACCAGGACAGAGAAAACAATTAAGGTTTATCCAGATACAGTATTGGCAAAGTGCTCAGCTATGACAGCACTGCTTTCCTGCCCTTTTCATTGAATAGAGCACAGAAGCAACTGAAGCAGGACAAAGGCATTGCTGGGAATGAGGAGAATCCATGGGACCTATGCATTGGGAGCCAAAAAAAATCAAATTTTTTAATGTCAGTGGTACTTTCTCCATTGCACAAATAAGCCAAAGGAACATGCAAAAACAAAACAGGCTAACTGAAAAAGAGGAAATATCACACTTCAAAGGTCCCTGTTCTCACGGTGATTTTTACCTGCCTAGGATCCCTTATGACCAGTGACTGAGCCCTCACAACTGGCCTGGTGACCCTAAATCACAGCATTCTGTACAGTCTGCTACATTCCTCCTCACTTCGTCAAGGCTTAGCAAAAAAAAATTATTAAAACCCACTTTAATTTCTTTCTGTGGCTTCTTGATCTCATGAAAAGCAGTTCAACACCTACAGAATACCTTCCCTAAGGAGATAACTGTACAAGCAAAGTTCAAGTATCCCATCATTGATTGCACGTGTTTCATACTAAGCTCCTTCCACTGTAATGCACTTTCTACAATAGCTGATAGATTTTTCCAGTCTTCCTCTGGGAGTCCTAAATGACTTTGCTAGAGAATTGTAAAAGCTCTTTTTCCTTCGCTGACAAAATTCAGTTCCTGAATGAAATGTTTGAAAATCTTTAAAGATACTTTTTAATACACGTTGAGTCTCTTAAAAATAAGGAAATTGTGCAAACAGTGGAACACAGGTGGTGGTACAACAACATGCTAAATTGCTGTGGCAGTTTGATTTTCTAACCTCAGGATACCACAGGTTGTGTAAACCCAAATCAAAATTCTCTGTGTACACTCTTATCAACCACTATGTTTATTCTGATGCAGAGGCCTTCATTTCAGCAAGCATCTCTGTCCAGAAAAGTATTGACATTTGTGCTTAAATTTGAATGTACATCCCATTCAGTAGGTTGTAAAGGACATTTAAGCACCTGTATGCCTAAAAAGAGACTGACAGAGGGCATATCTGAGTCAGAATTTTATTAATGTTCCCTGAAGGTTATATAAGATCAAAAGGGTAGATTGACTTGGCATTGTATTGCAGTGACTTTGTACAATGTTTGGGAAAATGAAACCATTAATGAGATATCAGCTGAATATTTTTTCATTGACACTCTGGGTAATAAAATATGAAATGTTTTATTTCCCCAAATGAGGTCAGCACACATGTGGATAATTGCCTGAAACAATATAATTTTTGTTTAACTTGTTTAATTGTCTAGGTAACTTGTTTGTTCAAAATAAATATGCAGTTAAAAAAAAAAAAGAAGAAAAGCTGTGGTTGGGCACGTAAGAAGCCCTTCCTTTATGATTAACACTGCACTCCCTGCTGGCAATCCTCTGGTGGCTGGACTTAACAAACACATAACCAAAAGTGGCTGCTCCTGTGCTGACTTTTCAGTTTAAATAACCTGGAATTATGTGACAGCCATCCTCTCTAACACATTTCTCTCTGGGAGTGCAAAACAGATTAATATTAGTTCCTTATATTTTTTATTTATCCGTGCATCCATCCCTTCTTTTGCCATCTGCCATAGAACTAGCTGAAAAATTGAATGTTTTAATGCTATTTTGATAACTATTTAGCATTACTTATTTATGGGCAAACCCACCCGGTAGGTATTCCATACACAAATCATAGAGAACTAGAAAGACTCCTGAAAATATTGAGATAAACTTCTTTACAAGTATACCAGTAAAACTGGCAACTAGCTACAACGTTGGTACTAAACCCAGATTTCTGGATTTCTTCTGCTGAAAAGAGAGCAGAGTTTGCATCTTAATGCTTTGGCCGAGCTCTACCACTTGGAACTCTCCACTTGAATTCTCAGCTGGAAGTGCGTGTAACATCTGTGTGCAGACTTGGCAGGAGGAGCCCAACACGCTGGGCAGTACATGAGTCCTCTTCACCATCTTGAAGGATTAGATCCGTATCCTGAGATCTGACATAACTCAGAGAGCATAGAGGTTTGCCAGATCCACATTTGTGCTCAAGTAAGTGTCTGGCTTTTCAGGACCTGCCAAGAAAAGATCCCTGACTTCTCTTTTCAGCCAACCCCAAATTCGTGCCAGTGACCATAAAGGGGTGTAAGCTCTCGCTAGCGTACACGTGTTTGAGGAGCTGCACTGATGTTACAGGAGCTCCACCAATTGCTCCAGTGGAGACTCTTGCCCAAAGCACTTCAAGTGCTGAAGCCTTTAAATTCATATCCCTGTGTCACTTTAGCAGGGTTTTCAATCTCTCATTTTAGTAGAACAAACTCTGAGCCTGGATCATGTTCCAATTATTCTCACAATAGTGGACGCTGTAAGGAAAGAGTGGACATTCTGCCATGTGGAACAATTACATCATATACAATCAGACAGGAAAGAAAAGGGGAAAGAAAGCAACAAAATCAACACACTGTGCATCCATTCATTTTACCGTGTCATTTAGCATATGGTCACTCATGTGATCAAGACAGTAACTGGCATTTTTCCCAGTTAATTCACCTCTTTTCTCTTTGTCCTCTGTTGTAGCACCAGTCTTTCAGCAAGATTTCAGGTTACAATCCCCTTGGAGAATGAATGGTCCTTATTAAGTGTCTGGAAAAAACCAGCAATTTATTAGTACATTGAGACTAATTATAGCTCTGCCTTAATCAAATAAAGAATCACAATAAAACAACCCGAACACTGCACTTGAAATCAACTTTAATATTTTTTATTTCTCTGTCTCTCTCTCTTTATATAAATTGCCAATGCAATTAAGTCCTATAGCTGTAACAGCTGTGTAAGTAACTTCTGAAAAAATAAGTTGGTTTTTTTTTTCCAGAGGTTTGGGGCTTACAGTGATGTGAACTGACTAATTCTTCACAGAGCTTAGCTGTGAATCATTCACTACAAATAAAAGGCAAGGCACGCAAACGTTCCTATGCATGTTCTTCTCAATTATATTTCTGAGGACGTCCACTTGATTTTGATATCCATTCAGCATTACATATTTGAAGTCTAGACAAGGGAAGTCTAGACATCCATAATGCCCTCTCATGATTTTTTACACTATTTTTGAATGTAGATGCACTTTCAAAACACAGAACGCTATCATGCTCATTAAAAGCTGGATTCTATGTTGAGGAAAATACAACAAATATAACAGTTGTAACTGATGCCCATTGCATAACAGAATTTTCTGAGGGCAGCTGTGCTGTACAGAGGGGAATGCTGAGAAATCCAAACTGAAGTGCAGGCAGGCAAACCCTGGTTTTGTGGAAAAGGTCAAGAATAATGAGTAGTTCCCAATCTGTGTACACCCAGGTGGCTTAAGGTCTTTTAAGAATAGGGAGGAAAGTGATACCTCTTTTATATTATTAAAAGTGAAATTATAATTCTTTTCCCCCCCTTCCTTTATGTTGTTTCATTACCTGGTAATAAATTTGTAAAGGTAGGAAACTTTGTTTACACACCTGAAGTCCAGGAGGATGGCAATTCCCAGAGCTACATTCTACCTGAAATGTTCAAGGACATGCAGCTGACACAGTGTGCCTCTGACTGTAAGACAGACAGCTCCAGGCACAAAGCTGCTGTATAAAACTGTCTACATCTACCTAAATTAGAACTGACAACCAGCCCTGGTTTTATAATGCTGAGTTCTCAACTTTTGGACACCAAAACCTATCCAGAAAAGGAAACAGAGTACATTAGATTTTTTTTTCTTTTTCTTTTTTTTTTTTTTTTTTTTTTTTTTTTTTTTTTTTTTTTTTTTTGTTTTTTTTTTTTTTTTGCTTTTGGGCATTGTTTCTTCTCCTCTCTTTCTTTGTTTTTTCCCCCACCCTCATTTTAAAATACAGCATTTGATACATCATATTTTTTGTTCCACTGTTTTTTTGGGGTATTTTTTGATAGAAAACCCCTTTCAAGTTAATAATTTAATTCTAAAAAAAATACAACTGAAAACTTATCTTGATCACAATTGAATATGCTACAGTGTTTTCACTAAAAATAGAACTTGTTAAGGACAGGAGTCAAATTTCATAGTAAACCAATGAATTAAATGGAAATAGAAATTTAGTAACAAACCTCTGCATTAAATGGAACCAGCAGGTAAAACAGAGGGCTTGAAGAGAGATTCCTGTAGCTGCTTTGAAGACTTTGCTGAATTATCACTCCTATAATGAGCTCAAGAAGACTAATGTTTCAAAAATACCTACTAATTTCAGATGCCAGATTTCAACCTTCTCCAAAAAGTGAATAATTTTGAGGTTCTGTCTAGTCATAACTCTCCATAAATTGGCTGTATGGGGATTCTGAAAATGAGGAATTACAGACAACTGATTTTATCTGTTTCATGCTTATGCCATTTTGATTGAATTTTCAAACTAACACTTATTTTTAAGAAAAAATATTGCATAATAACTCACTAAATATCTGTTTATTAAAAAATGCCATGAAATTTGGCAGGAATAAGAACATGGACTGAAAAGCCTGACTGTATGTTTGTGAACACAAATTCCACTCCTAGAACAATTAAAAATCCACAGAGTTGCTAGCTTACATCAATAACTGAAAAAATGACCTTACAGTTAATTTAGGCTGGCTTTATTATTATTATTATTATTATTATTATTTGGCTTTTTGAGGGGGCAGACATTTCTGCTTATGCAAATTTCTTCTTTATTTACTTAGAATAAACAATGAAATGAAGAACCCAACAAAGACTGCTCACAATTTCTCAGTTTTTGGTGGTAACAACTGTGTAACAGCTGTTTGGTTTTCAGGTCTGCATTATTACATCTTTGTTTATAAAATGAGCAAAGATTCCAGGTGAAGTCTTGCATTACTCTTTGTTCTGCAACATATTTTGTTAGTGAGCCCTGAGTAGTATCTAAAATAGTGTAAATCATCAGTTTTTAATCTGGCAGGAAGTAGATAGTGGCCCATTAAACTTTCGTAATTAAATTTCCCCTGCACTCCCCCATAGAACCATTATCTGAGTTTTCTAATTAACACAAGAGGAGGGAGTCAATTCAGAGTGATGGGATCTATAGCCACCCCCTTTCATTTTAATGGCCTTTAATAAACTTTTATTACTATTGATATTGATAATTATAATACACCCTTTCCTCTGCAATGTGATTCTAAGGGCCTCGTCAAAAATTGAAAAATTCTTCCTCAAAGTTGGAACACAGCAAATGACTGTGCCCTCAAACACCCAGAATCTGGAGCCAACGACACCAGGGAGGAAAAAAAGACCCTGCGTGGGCAGGACTGGAGTGAATGTCCTCTCTCACACAGATTCCAGCAGATTATGCCTCGGTCCTGGTCTGCCACAGCCCTCTGCTCTTGCAGCAGAGCCTCCCCCAAACAGGCTGACACAAATGCTGAATCATGAGGTGGTTTCATGACAGATAAACACAAAGAATTATGCAGAGTTCATTTAACTTCTTTTACTTCCAGCCTTACAGAGGTCAGACACTAGAGAGGAGGATTAGCTGTCGTGACACCTAGTCCTTCCTTAGACTTCTCCTTGTTGCCTTTTATACTAACTAAACATTTTTACATGGAGCTTTTATTGACATGTCAACACTCCTAACCTCACCTCAGCCTCAGAACAGGGTGTCTCATATCTCAGTGATCCTTTTTCAGGTGAGCAATTATGTTTCAGTCAGCACTGCAGTGACAGAGGCTTCCCTGATCAAATGAAATACAAGCTGGAGCAGAAGGACCTCCCTTCTGCAGGGCTTGGAAGGGAAAAGGCACTCTGCCTCCCAAAACAGGGGGTACCTGTACAATTGAACCAGCCCCTGGGTGCACCTTCCTTGCTGCCACCAGTCGAGGTCCTCATGACAGGAGGTCAGGTGTGGGCTCTGCTTGCCAGCTGCACCCTGGGATGTTCACCTCTGTGAACATCACAAAGCAGTTCTGTCTCAGGGCTCTGGGTGCACACCACTATCACTGATGGTCTCCCCTAAAGTCCACAGGCTTTGAGCCTAAAACTCCATGTGTGGAAAAAATCCTCTATGGGAACACCACTTCTTACCCTTACTGCCCTCAGGCATGCACACAGCTTCGACCAGGTGAGCTCAGCTACAACTGCTCCTACACTGCCGACTGTGTGGGTGTCCCCTGACACCTGCACTTCCTCTGGGGGCCTCCAGGACCAGGAACTTTGGTCTGTGGGTGTTGGACAGTCCCAGAATGGAGTCTGGCTCCACTGCCCAGCCTTTCCAGCAGTTCCACTGGGCACACCAAGAAGCCTTTCCTTGCAGCAGAGCACCGATGTCGTCTCTGGAGAAACGCCTGGTGCCCAGCTACAGCTTCCCTCATCCTGGTCTCTACACACAAAGGTCAGCATGTAAAACAATCAGCCATACAATATCAGTACTGGGTGTTCTGGATCTTGGGGTTGTATTTTACGACTTCTCAAAAGTGATTTTGGAGAAATGTTTGAGGTTGGATTTAGAAGTTCTAGTTGGGGCCATTTTCAGCACTACTTTTTTATTGCAGGTTATGATCACTGAGATGATTAATTTTAAACACAAGTTACTTATATAACTATAGGCATCACATGCAGAAAAAATGCAGGGAAAATGCTTGAAAAATTATTTTAAATCAAGAGTAAGAATTTTTTTTTCCAAATACAAAAAGTAAAATTGTGGTTTTACAACCTGTGATTCAAACAGATCAACTCACAGGTGAACCATATTGCTTTATAAAAGGGTTGCTCTATAAATAGCAAAGAGTCATTGCTTACCACCTTTAAAAGACTTGGCAGCTAATATAATTGTAAAATGTGAAGAATGTGTTTTCTATCAGTATGAAAAAAAAAAAATCTTAAATTAATAATAACACTCAAAATGTGATCCTAAATTTAGATTTGGTAAAAGGCCATTAAATTGAATTAGAGAGCCTATTAAAGAGCCGACCTTTATTTCTGATGTTTGCACTACTGATGAGCTAAGGATCAGCGTTTAAACTCAAGTTCTCCAGATGTGACCACAAATATGTCCATAGTAACTTCAAAATAATTGTGTGATGTTTGTGAGCAAGCTTTGCATGTCCCCTCCTCAGGATTAAACAATCTATTTCTGAAGTTCAGTATTAGGCAGGTAGGGATGAATTGAGTGAAGAAGAAAAGGCTTCATGAATAAGGTATGCAAAAAAATTTGGCATATGTTGTTGAAGTGATTATGAGGTCTGTGTGAAAGCAGTAGTAGGTAAATTTTGGCTGGCACAGCATATAGATACACAAGAGAAAAAACTCAGCCAACAGTGTGATCACAGGACAGGAACCAGCTGCCTGGATTTTGCCTCCTCAAAAACTAACAAGGAAAAGCATGGGGAGAGCTCCTCTGTGACTTACAGTATTAGGGATAGAACAAAGCACGGCTGAATGGTTGGCAAACGTTTGTGTCTGTGAGCAAAATCTGTATGAAACTCCTCTCAATATGCATTGAGACATCTTTACCACCACCCATTGCAATTATTTTGGCCCTTACTTTGGCCAGGTCATGAGTGAGAAATCATGTCTGTAGAGAGGCTTTGCAGAGAACCCATCCAGGAGAAAAGAGACATGATAATCCTGGGAATGTTTGGGTTTGGAGGGATGTGATTTTAAATCAGCAGTATCACATTTCCTTCTCTCTTTGTTTCTATTTTGTCATTCAACAAATTTTAAATGAAACAGAGATTCTGAATAAAGATGCACAAATTCTATCATAGATGTTTACATACTGAAACAGGTTAATGACAAAATCTTTCTTGAAAACATCTTCCAAGAATTGCCAGAAAAGAATGTTTCAGAGTAGGGTATCTGCCAAATCTGCACATACTCACAAATGAACTTAAACTTGCTTTTGTGACCTTGTCTGCTGATCATCTTATGTCTTAGTTATGAAGGTGCAAAGTCCTCTTAAATTCTGTCCACATCAACTTCTAATTTTATCATTTTCAAACGTGATTAAATTCATCCTTCACTATTAGTCAGCTGGGTTTTTTTTTCTATGCATCCTGTATCTCTGAGTTTTAAAGATGAATTAAAAAATGAGAAAAGGGAAACTAGAATTTCCTGAATGAGTATTAGCTATATTTTTCATACAGTCTAGATGCAGAATATGTCTTAGAAGGTAACGACGTATTAATCTGCATCCTTGTCTCTATTGCTCTGTTTCAGGAAGTGATGGTTTTCAGAAATGCACAATTCAGCCTCACAGAATGTTGTGTTAGAAAAGATTAATTAGAAAATGTTCACCTATTCATTCACATACCATATGATGTAACATATATATTAATTTTGGAATTAATTTATGGTACATATGATTGGCATATGCACATATCTGTTCACATAATTACACAAAACTGACTTATTTAATATTTTTATTTGCTATAGTTTCACAGGGAATTTTGCATGAAGTGTATGTATGTATGTATATATAAATAACTATATATATATATTTAAAAGAAAAAGTGAAAATCAGAGAAAAAAAACGGAAGATTCCAGAATCCTAGGACATAGGAATGATCAGAGGAGTATCTTTGGCAGTAAGGACAGCACTGTGATAGTCCATTGTTGTGTACAGATAACTGTCCTTAAGCAGCAGCAAGGACAATATCTCCAGGTCACTTGAAAGGTCTAATTTCTTTGCAGACTTTTCAAAACACTGCTTTATTTCACCACTAATAGATGGACATTTTACCTACCTCCAACAAATCTCTTCCCTGCTTCTCTGTCACTTCCTAATTTGCTCTGTTCCTTGCACTAAAAAGTGAAAAAATTCTACATGATAAAATTCCAATAACAAATATAAAATTTCATTACGTAGTTCCCTTTTTTTCAAATGTATTTTTTTCTGTATTTGTAAAGATAGATGGTAATCAGGTTCCCATTAATAGACTGCTTGACTTTAATCAGTATGTAAAATAATTTCCTGATAAGAATTTAGGCCAAGTGAGGAAGAACAAGCAAAGAAACATCTGTGATTAAAGCATCAAGCAGACTTTCTAACCATGTACCAAGTTCAAGGTCTCTGATAAGCCACCTGGCTACCCCTACACACTCTGATAACCCCAAGCTGGTGGTACAATGTTCAGCCAGGGAAGGTCTTGTTGCTGGGCACTGAGCTGATAGGCTTATGGCTCTCTCTGCTACAAGACACAAGAATATTGGAATATCACGAAGGCAAAGCAAGCCATGAGCATGGGCATCTTAATAAGGAAGGCTAGTAGCAACCAAAAGCTTTTATTTTTCCTCACAGGATATTATTGTGCTGTAAGAATGCACCCAGCATGTTATCTACAGGCTCAAGCACAAATGTTCTTGATGTTCAGGGTCTCTCTTTCACAAATCCAGATTTACTGAATGTGATCAGTGATCTCATCAAAATTTTCTGAGTTTATCTAAGCATCGTGGCTCCTGGTTCCAATCTGTTCATTGTTAAGACTAACTTATTTCTTCCATTCTTCCTTTGAATGTGACTTTTTCTTTCTGCTCTTAATGCTTAATGCTCCTGTTTCCATGCATGAACAAGGACTTACAAAAGCTTCTGCAGATGAGCCAGATTCCTGCCTGATTTCTGGATGCAATTGTTGCACTCTTCTCCTCTGGGCTTGCTTAGGTGGGCCTTCAATGGACTGCTGACTCCTGTGCCAGGCCTGGGATTAGCCTGACAGGGGTTATTTGGGGTCTCCCTGCCACTCATTGTCTCTCCGTGCTCCTTTGTGTGTGTGCAGAGTTTTTATCACACAAAATGCGTTTGACTTTCAGCTTCTAACAAAAGGTACTTTATTCTCAGTGCTTCATAAGTTTTGGGGGTCACCCTGCAGTGAGCTGACTAGGATAAGAAGGGTCCCTCCTTTAATGTATTTCAGTCCTGTTCCCCTTTTGAGGTGGAGATTTCTGTAATGTAGACATGAACTGGGCAATATTCCAGAAATGCAATGGTCACTTACACTAATGGCAACCAAATGAAAAATAATCTATTCTATGATGTGATAATAACACAGAAGAACAGGTAGGTCTGGAAAGTTGCTTCAGAATTTGGCTCCCAATAGTGTGTTGCACTAGTTGTGGTTTATTAATGAATCTGCAACTCTTTTCTATCTGTCTGCTTTTAGACCTTTTAAATCTCACTTTAAATGGTGTTCTCCTATCACCACGAATTATTAGAAATGAAAGAACTGAATAATGAAAGCAGCATTCCCTTTCTGTTCGGGTTATTCACCCCTACAGATAACTTTGTGTACAGTCAGTTTTACTGTTTTCTCATGACCAGTCCATATTCCAGTGTAAGAATGAGTTGAGGTTGAAAGGGGAATTCAGAGGAACTAGTAGAGAATTTTGAATACTGCTACTGCATTGCAAATGCTCTCCATGGGAAAGTCTAGTCTGGCTGCTTCAAGTGTTATTATGGCATACCAGCACATTTCAATCACCCTGGACTATTTCTTTTCCCCAAATAGGAAAAGGGAATAGGAAAACATTTTATAAAACTGGAATATAACGCAAAAGCATTAGTAGGTTTATCCAGGGACAGGTATGGATTTGGATTTGTTTTATGTAACCAGAATACATTTCTACTAGCGGAATTATTCTCCTATCTTCATCTTCCTGTCATCTAAAGATTTTATTTTAATTTTGCTTTGTTATTTTAGTTCTTCAGTCTCATTGTTATGGAAACTTTGGAATTTGTGCATCTTGGGTGTTGAAGCCAGTCATGGATTCTGAAAATAACTTAACACTGAAGAGACACTGTAATTTTCAAATTTCAGATTATTTGAAATTTTGAATGAAAATTCAGTAATGGCTAAAGGACATTGTGGCACAACACAGGTTTTGTGCAGACTAAGATATTTCAGAAAATTATGAAATCTGGCTTGGACAGCAGTGAACACAATGAACGGAGGGGGAATACGCCTTAGAGCAAAAATATTATAGAGACACTAACAAATTTAAGGCATTTTGGAAGTGGAGGGGGAAAGTGAGGGTAAAAAAATAAAGAAGGAAAAAAGAGTAACTGTTCAAAGATACTAAGACACATTTTCTTGATTTAGAGGGAAAAAATAGGAAAAAAAAGAAAAGTCATCTCAATGAGGACTGATTGACAATATGCAGCTGACTTACCTCTATTTTATGAATACAGTTAGTTCATTTGGAGTGAATTTGGTTCATCTAGGTACAATTTTTGATATCATTGATGGATAACATCTGTACATTTTACTTCTTTTAAAAACCTGAGACTGTAGCTTGTTTTGGCTGAGAAACAATTTCCAAACTGGATGCAGTTGCCTATGAAGTCTGGCATGGAGCCACGTCCCACCTTTGGGAAGGACATCTTTCACAGCCCTGCTTCTTCATAACCTCATTGCCATTGAAAGGTAATGACAAGTGCTGTGAAATGTCCAGTATAAACAGAAATATTCCTCCTCAATTGGCCCATTCAAGGGACTGTGTTGCTCCTTTCAGTTTTCAGCAGAACTCCCCATTGACTGTAATGAGGATTTAGCTTCAGAAAAATTAAAATTCTATATAATATGATCACTTGCCAACGATGAGTTTTGTTTTTTTTTTGTTTTTTTTTGTGAAGGAATAGTAAAAAATCCATTGAAATTAATTGTAGAAGTTAATTCTGGATTCCACTTCTGCAGTATTTGTGACAATTTTCTTCACTCCCTCCTGTCACTACTTATTATTCTCTCTATTACTGAAGTTCCAGGAAAAAAATTGTACATATAGGATGAAGACTGTGTTATGTTCTCTTAAGGTTAAATTTATAGTGGGCAGCAAAAGTTGATTTTGAAAAAAATTTTGATTGATTTTCATACAAAATTTCCATGGAGAGTAAATTTTAACTAAGATGTAGCCAGGCTATTTTTAGTGAATTTCTGATTTGTGGGCTGCACGTCAATGTCGTTTGCAACAGGAATTCAGGATTGCAGTAATACTGCTTTGATTATGAAAAGAAAGTTTTTGTTTGACCTTGAATAATGTTGTATTGGAAAGGATAAAGACATTCCCTATTTTTGTGGGTTTAAAGATGTATTGACATTTTGGGTTCTGGATGTGAACAGATAGACACCCATCATAAAAAAGCAGAGTTAGAAATAAATAACTTTCAATGGAGCAACAGGGATGCAAGTATGATGCGAAATATATGTCCTTCAGCTTCTAATTAGTAACAAAGAAAAAAAGCTGGTAACAACATGTGGGTAAACGTAATTCATGTTTTAAATCCTTTTACAGAATTATTGACTATTTATTACTGGGCTTCTCCTCAATCATTGATATTCCTGTACCACAAGAACCACTCGTGGCTATGAGGAAGCTACAACCAATGCAGCATTGAAGCCATAACTCACTCAGGTGCTAACTACATTAAATAGTTTTGGTAGTTCTGGGACTTGCTCTTCACTAACTAAGAGGAAATTAGATCTACAATCACAGGATTACTGTCAGAAAAAGGAAATTAAATCTGCAGAAAAGCTAGAAGAATGAGCATACGAAATGCATCCAAAAGAGAACCTTGGCAGACTCAGAAATTTTATGTTTTTTTCATTATGAGAAACTTCATTCGTGCGTATTTGTCTTTTATAAAGGATTATGAATTGAGGACTACAACTCCATAAAATTTATATTTTGTCATCTGGTTTGATTGGTGGAATTGTGTTATTGAGAAGGATTCTGAGATCACATTAGCCAGGAAAGAGTAATGCACTACACCCACCGAAGAACAATACATGTTCTTATCTACTCAGGCAGGCAATCAATTCTCTAGTGCATATATCAATACAGGCTGGGAGTCCACTATTGGCATCCTGGGGAAGAGGTCTTGATACCAGCTTTACCAGCAATGATTGCCACAGATGAATTCACTGCAGGTTAAACAAATAAGCAAACAAACAAGCCAGCAAGCAAACATGGATAAAAAAGCCCCACAACTGATTAATTCCCTATCCCAGTGAATTTATTTCCATAATATGATAATATGAGAGCTCCTCTCAAACTTGCAAGTGCAGGCAGTGAATGATCCCCTTTTAAACTGCAACATAAGGAAATGTATTATTTTAAAATATCCAACACTGTGAAATGTCTTCTAATATTACGGATGTGAACTCCAAACTGAAAGGTCCCAAACTGCTTCAAAACCAAACATTCAGGTAGCATTTCCAAACTTCTTGTCATTTTATGGACTTCAGTGCCAAAGAAAGCATCAGAACTCATGGGAGGAGCTCCAATTCTGCTTCTGCTTGACCAGAAACAAAGAAGGTTCTTGAATACTTTAATGAGACATCCAACTAGGAGACAGCCCAGAAAGCACCTAGTACCTCATAATTGTTCTGCCATCCTAGATTTGGAGACATATCCATGTTTTCAATTATCTAAAATTATTACAGTTTGACTGGTGATTTTTTTAAAAAAAATTAGATAGTACAACCATAGTTTTTATTTAGTTAACACTTTAAATGCTTCAGTTAACAAGCAATTTTTCTGTGCAGGATGAGATAGTTAGTACTCTAACACAATTAATTAATGTAGAGAAACACAGGTCTGGTGTGCCAGGGAAGAGGCCTTAAGGAATCGGGAACACAAGAAGCTGTGAAGATGATGCAAGCATGGAATGATAAGAGATGGGGCCCAAGTTTGGCACTGGAGACCCCAAGGCTATGAGCAACTGTTCTGTCACCAGCCATCAGTGGCAGAGATACTGCCCTAGAATTCTCCTGAATATGTTGTGGGGTAACAAGGAGAAAGAAATAGTATCCAACATACATAAAGTGCACTGTATTTAGTAAAGCCATATATAATGTAGAGTTTCAGCTCAAGGTGTAAAAGCAAAATAGCAAAAATTTAAACAAGGGACCAAGGGGATTCTCATGTGAGGAAGAAGAAACTACCAACACAACTCCCTGTTCATGCCCAGAAGGACCCGTGACTCACTGCACCCACACACACACACCAGGCTGCAGCCACTGACACTAGGACCCAAAGGAGCAGGGGAAGGGTGAGCACAGTACCAGGAAAATGGGAAGAGTCCAGGAAATGTGGATAACTATTTAATATTATTATTATTATTTTTAAATTTTTTCCCATTAAGTNCTCCCTCCCTCCCTCCTTCCCTCCTTCCTTCCTTCCCTCCTTCCTTCCCTCCTTCCTTCCCTCCTTCCTTCCTTCCCTCCTTCTCTCTCTGTTTTTTCCTCTGCTTTCTTTCTCTCCTCTTTCTGGAAGAACTGAACTAATACAGTAACAATTGTTTGATCAGACTGCCATGATTTCAGTCGTGCTCACAATAAATCTTTGCCTTTACATGTCCTTTCTTCCCATGGCAAGAATTGTTGTTACAAACATCCCAACACGTTGCAGGCTCTGGAGCTCAGTTATAGGGAGCCTGAGCTGTCTGGGGGCCCGGGAAGGAGCTCAGCTCCTCCGTGCCTGGGAAAGCATCAGCGCCGGGCCTGAGGCTCCCGTAGCGCTGAGAGCCCCCGGGGCGGGAGCAGTGCTGGAGCGGGAACTGCCGGGAGCCCGTGGGGAATACGGCGCTGACTGGAGGTGCTGACATCGCACCCCAGGCAATTTTTGACCTGAAGTACAAAGGAGGGGAGAGCATGTGTCACATTTTCCCTGAGCCCTCAGCCTCACCCTTACTGATGGGAAGGTCAGGCAGGTTTAGTAACAGCCATTCATTCACAGGCATGGTCAGCCTGTTTACTTGGAAAAACTCTTAACTTTGATTTCATCAAACTAGCGGAAACAACCAGCTCAGAATTACCTTCCTTTTCAGCAGAGGTTTGCTTTGGCTTATTTGTCCTTTTGATTGGAAGATGGTAAAAAGGAAGACAGGACACCAGGTCAGAGTCTACTTTGCTGCATACCATAGACAATCCTTTCTCAACCCAGCCTTTCTGGATTTGTGTTTCTGAGCAGCACGTGATTTTGCTGTGTTTGTAAAAGAGATGATGGAGGAAAGTTTTCCCCCATAGGCTCCTTTACTAATTTTCCAAAGCTTAGTAGCCTGCTGGGGAGAAATTCAGCTTATTTGTTGCTGCCTAAGATTTTATAAAGCTCTCTGATTTGGCCTTCACCTCTCATATCATAACCACTTGAGTGCAGCACAAAGACTGTATTAAGAGCCCTCTTGGTGAGCTTCTGTCAGATGCGGGACTCCAAGATCTCCCAATTACTGCTCAGGAGTTTGCAGCCCACCATCATGGCAGGGAAGGCAAACAGCAGCCCTGTGAGAATATGGAGGAGGTTTCTGCATTCCCATGAACACAAGGATTTTGTATTGTAAGTGAGGGTGTTTGCACAGCACAGTGATGCTGGGTGGGCCAGGATGGGAGGAAAGCTGTTCAGATCTAACAGAGGGTTAATACCAGAAACCAGAATTAAAGCAAAGCAATAACAGAAGTGTTTTATTTCCATCCTCTGGGAGATTTCTTTTGAATAACTCTAAACTGACATAGTTATTACACAGCACACTATATCTTAATACATATTAGAACTACATGCTGGGGGTTAAAAACTAGCAAGAAAAAAAAAATCCATCAGAGAATGAGTCAGAAATAAACAATTTCAAGTCATAAAATACAAATTAGCTCAGAGGCTTAGTCTGAGAATAAATTTTCCCAGGAAAGATTATTTTTCCTGATTTATAAGGGATTACAAGAAACCTGCAGCTTGCCATCGGAGAAATGAAGCCTTCTTAGGGCTTTACATTGTTTTGCCACCACTTTCATAATACTTGTTCATGTTTTTAAGGGGGGAAAATGTACAGCGAGGTGGAACGGTTATTGACCAGATTGATCATGGGAACAAATCTGCCGGTGGTAACCTTGTTTAATGATATGTTGCTGGGCTCAGCACCTTGCTGAGGCTGTGATTCTTCACCGGCTGGGCCCGCATGATGGATCACGGTAGGAGGCTGATGGTGCAATCACTCACTGGCAGCCACTGACACCTGCACCAGCCTGACACCCGTCCCCTCTGGATGTGTCAGCCAGCCTGCTCAGTCTACTGGGAGACACGACTGTTCCACCAAACGGCAAACACAAGTTCTTTATCTACCTTGCAACTTCCCCTGTAGGACACTGCCTTCTTTTCTTCTTTCCTTTTTTATTCCAGCTCCATCTGCAATTCTGTCTGTTGCTTCTTTGCATCTGCTTCTGGTTTAGGAGCATTCTACTCCACGGCTGACTTAGAAAAAACAAAATGATGGAGCCACTAAATCTAGAAGAAAAAGAAAAAAAAAAAAAAAAGAAGGGGACAGGGAGGGAAGGATTGCATGGCAAAAGTATGAAAGCAGTATTTTCTCACTGAAAAATTTCTTACCTGTTTGTGAATATTCTGTTAAAAAGGAAATTGCTGTCTCTGAGTATGATGGAACTCACATTCTTTGTGCACCATTATTTTACAGAGAAAACCCTTACTCAGTCCTACTTATACTGGATATTGAACATAACAGATTCCCAGTAAAAATTAAGAGCAGGAAAATGAGCAACTACTCTTTTGCAGACAGTTCCTTTCCTTTCTTTTCCTCAAGACAAATCTGAAAGCTAATTTATGCAACACAATTTCAGATTCAATACTTTAATATCACAATTACATGCCCAAGTCAGCTTCCTCTGAAAGCAGTTACATATGGATATACATACTCATGGGCACTATCTCTACTGTACACCAGTCAAGATCCACTCTCGGCTCATTGGTTGGGATTTTTAATAATTTGCCACTTTTATTATACAAATCGCATGTAATGATATACAACCACTTAAAGGGAAACATTTAAAAATATAGCCTGTGAAATAATGATTTCAATTGATTTTGTCTTCTAGTCCCCTTTCTTTCGGGGTTGATGAACTTTTTTGGGGAAAAAAAACTTTATTACTATGACAGGCCATTATAATGATAAAAAAGTAATTATCTAGCCAAGGAGGCTTTAGCACACAGTTTCCCAATCTCTAATTTTGTATAGAGACCTCTTCATTAGTTCACAGCACAAATCTGTGCAACTTCTTAGAAAAAGAATGGGAACACCACTTCAGCTACCATGTTTCTTAATTGCACATAGACCAGTCCTACAAATTGCACACATCTGTCTTTTCAAGTCGCTGTAAATTCAGATATGTATGGTCTCATGCTAGCACAGCCATTGTAGGGGCCAGATGGAGCAGCATGGTAGTGCAGAACCCAGGCTGTTCACCAGAACAATATGGATGGCCACCCCCATTGCCATTCCCCTTTCTCCCCTTTTTTATTCTAGGTAAAAAACCTACATTACAGATTTGCCCAGTTTTCTTTTGTTCTTTAACTCGAGCAGTGGTTCAGCTGAACCCTGAATCCTTGTGAAACCACATGCTGTCTCTGCCACCCCTGCTCTGCAAGTGCCCTGTGTGGGAGGGAAGGCTGTATCTTCATGTGGATCCCAAACAGCTCTCAAGTGAGCATTGGTCTGCTCTCTCTGAGCCAGAAACTCAGAAAAATTGAAAGATTTTTAACCAGAAAATCAGAACCAGTCATCTTAGTTTTCTTTAAAATACAACCTCCTCAAACAATTCTATTATTGGCCTTTAAGAAGATATTAGAAAATAAAAAAAAAAAAATATCTCCCCCTAGTAAACATAGTTGCTGTCATAATTGCACACATAGGCCCCCACAAGCACACACACACACAGAAAGCATAGCTGGGCACCATTTAATTGATAACCATGCTCCCAGTTCCTTCCCCTCCTTTCGGGATAGCAGTCGCCGTATGCAGCTGCTAAGACAATGAAAATGCTTTTCCAGCTGGAGCATCTGGCTCTTTGGCAGACTCATTTAGTAGTTGTGTTGGCAGCTTTGAATTTGCCTCTGGGTCTATCATATGTTTATAAAAGCAATGGACTGTCAACCTACACTCACGTGTGTGCCTGCGTGTCTGTTTGTCTGTGCTTCTCCTCCCTGTTTACTGCTGCTTTTTGCCTGTGTTTGTTCACAGAAAATAAGCATGAAACACAGAGAAAAACATAAAATTACCCCCGAATCTTTTAGCTAGGCATGCAACTCTACTTCTTCAACTCTTGCCATCCTCCTTTCAATACACATCCATTTCATTTGCATCCAAGATAACTCGTTAGACAAATTCCCTGTGTTTTACAAGGAAACTGCACTTTTGTATGTGTGCATATACAAATAATTTCTTTGTGACTAAGACCCTTAATGCAGTGATATCATAATAAATGGAAGGGGACATTTTTCATGTTACAATAATAAATGAGGTGTTAAAGGAATATCCTGATACGTGAGCATTTTATAACTACTGCTTGTTGCTTGGTGGCAGCTGTAAAGCAGGGCTCACTGAATTAGCTATGATGTACTACTCCAGGGTGATGTTAATTATTCTACAGTGGTAAGCATTTTTTAAGTAGCTGCTTCATATTTTTACATGTTTAGGTATAACACACTTGCAAAGGCAGGGTTTGAACCACAGTTAAGCATCCCACCTGGAGCAAAGTGGAAAAATGTTTAAGTGGAACATATTCTAAAATGCTGCAAGACAGGTGAGGTCCAGGGGAAGAACTGAAGTTTGGGATGATCTTGTTATCTTCACTTCTTATTTAAAACAATGAACAGCAAAACTTATTTGTGCAAACATGTTATACACAAATCACATCTGCACACAAATATATACACTAATATATGGACAAGTAGGCTGACACTTTTCTTCCCCATGAAAAGACCTCAGATGTAAAGTAAAAAATACTCATTTCTCAGCTAAATTTCTTGTTAAATAAAAGTGATCCTTCCAAAATTGCAAGGATGTAAAAGTGAGTAGATGCTGGTGTGGCAGTCAATAAAACTACCTGCAAGTTATTTAAATACACACTATGTAGCACAGGAGAGTCTAAGATGAGTGCTGATGAATTTAACCTTCTTGTTTGTTATCAGTATTGCAAAAAAAACCCCTCAAAACCAACCCCACAGAAAAATATACAAGGATTACTTTTAAAGCAATTTGTAGTAAAAAGAATTGTTCCAAATTTCCTTTACTGATGTAGAATACACAGTCTCTTTGCTTTCCTATTTCAAGGCAGTTTTGCCCAGAGAAATTAAATGGGGAATGGGGAGAATTTACAGGATGATAAATTAGGATTCATCAGTTAGCATCTGAAAGTGGCCCCTTCCAGCAAATAATCACTATAAATATGGATGTGAACTCAAATATCACTTTTTAAAAGTGCCATTCCATATTATTTCAATTTGTTAATACTTTAAATCAAAACAAAGCTCTGTTTCCCCCCCTCAGAATCACTTGCAATAATAATTATATGCTCATTTTGATTAAGTTTGTAAACATCCATAGAAATCTTCGGGGATCTTGCAGAAGTCCCCATGAAAGAAATTTTACATTTTAAAACTTGAGACCTTTTATGCAAATTATTTTGCCTTTGGCCATTTCAGGAAGAAATGAAGGAACTGGAGGATATTACAGTTTTACATAACGCTGGTGAGATTGTTGTCATCTTTGATCGCACATCAATTAGTCAAGAACTTGAATGATGATAGGCGAAGAAACCTAAACTCTTCTCCCCAGCTGAACAGAAATGTGTCAAAGATTCTAACTGCATAAATTATTACATTCTATCCTACAGCAATAATAGCCCCTTTAGGTACACTTTCTGGTCACCTGTATCCTGGGAATAGACTTTTATTATGTTTTGGTTTTGCATATAACAATCTACTTTATGTATATTTTATTCTATTCTTCTGACTAGTAACACTGACATCAGATTAATTTGAAAAGAACAGTGCTGCACTGACAGTGTGGGCCTTCTGTCAGCTCCTTCTGATGAATAAATGAGTTGAAAGATAAGGAAAAGTCTTTGAGTACACTGCCCACCAAAGAAGTTCTCAAACAAAGAAACAAACTTTGTGATGACCTGAAAGCTATTTCATTATTGTGATATTACTCATGTGAGCAGCATCTGTCCTTCTTTCCTCTGCCTCCTGTTTTTGGAGCAGTAAGACTAAAAGCCACATTTACCTTTTCAGGAATACGACCTCTACACTGTGGGCACAGAAGTGAAATTTCTGACCAGTGCTGAAGTGGCAATCCCAGCAAAGTTTTCGCTGTTCCCTACAGGTAGTATGGAAGGGAGCCAGAGCGACAGGGCCCCATCTGAGCCGTGCCCAGCTCCCCGGTCTGCACAAACCCACTCTATCAATCACGGCAGGATAATGCATAGTTGCTGCGCCTGTGACAAGGAATGATGGAGTGCTGAGCACAGGCCCGGCTTCGCCTGTCGCTTTGTGCATTTGTATTTCTCCAGGGCCACTTTGAGAATTTGCAGAAATTGGGGGGGGCGGTGGTTTGGGGGGCGGAGGGAAATTGTCGCGCGTTTTAAAAAATATCTTAATTCGCTTTGATCATCAAACAGCAACGCGAGATGCGGACACGGAAAGGAACTGCAGGATACCGCGATCCCAAATTCCATCAAGGCAATATAGCTATACAAGATGTAATTTGATTAAGGGGCAGCCAATTTAATCTGGGTACTGCATGCAAAAGCTGCAAGTTTTTGCTGCCCATTTCTTCTCCGTTATACCCAAGAATAAGCATCAGAATTTTACTTTATCATAACAACAGGACAGGGAAAAAGCCAGCACTGAGTACACTCAGCATTCTTAGAGCCATAAAATATTGAAAATAAAAAGACAAGTCATTGTATAACTTTCTCCAAAGGTGTCCTTTACACTGGTAATTTTACAAAAGAGACACCTGCTCATAATTATTTTTGATCAAAAAAGCTTCAAGTAAATGCACTTAAAGGATGATTAAACTAATTCTCCACTTTAAAAATTCACATATGCAAGGAATGTTGTTTTGTCTAAAGGAAATACTCTCTGCAAAGGATGCACTGTGTTTGATTTTATAAAAAATATGTAACATTTAATAATATAAGCAGGTTATATAAACCAAGGGATTTTTAAAATCAAATTGAATATACACTACAGATATCTATAATAAAGCTGTGAAAAAGTGTTAATTAGCACAGTTAAAAACAAATTAAACAAGAGACCCATAAAGACACCCATGCAAATTTCAAATGAAAATCGTGTCAGCCTCCAAAATAATAGGAACCTTTTAATCCCTCTGAAAACAGACAAAGATGAAATCCATTTTCCTTTTGTGACAGTTCATTTTTTTAAGTCTCAATATTGTTACACGTACAGGATGAAAAACTGTATTAAGAAGGGGGTACTGGAGAATACAATCTTTTATTCTCTTAACATGCTTTTGACAGCCAAGATAAAATGCTCAAACAAATCCTTTTCAGAATAAGTTTTTGGAAGGGAAATATACGTTTTGCTTCTAAGAAGCCCTGTGGTTTTAGGAGCCGGCTACATGAGCAGCGATGCCCTTTTTCTTCAGCTGGGCTTTCTTACGGCCAGACAGACACGGTCAGCTCGTGAGCAGCTTTTTGCGGCTTTTTAAAGGCACGAAGTGGCTGGCGGGCAGGCGTTTTACTTTCGGTGCCGGCCGGAGCACGGGGACTGCTCTTACTGAAGGACAGGACTTGGGGCGAGAAGCCCAAGCCGGGCTTGGTGGAGAGCAGCGCCGGACCCTCGCTGCCGGGTTTGCCGGGGGATGCCCGGCCGGCACAGCTGCTTTCAGCCGAATCCTGAAAGTAAACACGGGAAAGCGGGCAGATCAGAGTGCTCAGCGTTTGGGGAGAGCTGGCTGCCCCCCCTCCCTTCCTCCCTCCGCCCGGCCGGGGCTCTCCTTCCCCACGGGGTGCGCAGGGATGCGGCAGATCCCGCCGCCTCGCACCCCGGACGGCACCGGGAGCGGGGATGACGATGCCAGGCAGGTCCGACCGGAGCCGGGAGCGTCCTCTGGCCACGGCCCCTCCCCGTGCCGTGAAAAACATCACCGAGCTGGAGGAGAAGCAGCGCCGCTCGCCTTCCCCCGCGGGGAGGCCGTAAAGGGAGCAGCAGCCCTCGCCGCTAGTTAGGGCCCCCCACCTCAGCCTGGGGGGAGGGAGGAGAGAGGCAACAAAAAGAAGCCGGGCTTCCCAAGTAGCTCTTCTTAGAGGGGAGGGAGAGAGAGCAGAAGAGAGAGACAAACATCTGGGGATTGGACCATATGCTAAAGCTTTGTCTTGTCCTTCAAAGTTAGGCTGCCCTTGAAGTGATTTGTCAGGCGGCCTAACTGTGACAGGGAGAATATGCAGCGGTGGAGAGAGGGATGGAGGTGCTGGGGGGGAGGCAGGGGAGAGAGGCAACGAGGTACGAACAGAGAAACAAAAAAAAATAAAAGAGAAAAGGGGAGGCAGCGAGTAGCAGGAAAGAAAGAACAAAATAGCTTCTCTCGTGTGAAAGACACAGAAGGGTGAAAAGGGAAGAGAAAAAGGGGGGAAACAGCAGAGGAGGAAGGAGGAGAGAGACAAAGCTGGGTAGGGGAGAGCAGCAGAGGAGAGGGTGAAGCAGGAGAGCAGAGCTGATGTGGAAAGGGAAGGACTGAGAAGCAGTGGCTGCTGAGACTCTTTCTGCCGCCACCTCTTTTTTCCCTCTTCCCTTTTGCCCGCCAAGTGCTGAACTGATTAGAGTGTAATTAAGGCCATAAAACCCTCGGCTTATCCACCTGTTTATTCACTAAAGTCGCGGGCTCATCAGGCAAATTAGCTGCTTCCAGGCTGCACGTTGGGCCTAGAGTTGGCCTGATTAATGAAGTTTATTGGGAGCTGTTAAAAGCATTAACTGAAGGAAATCTCGGCAATTCGTCATATTTAAGGGATGGAAATTAAATCTCCCCATGCAAATGAGGGGAGACTCTGAAGCAGCTTCTTTTAGAGGTGACAGGGGTGGGGACATATAGGGGCTCTCCCCCAGGCACAGCCCCCTGGCAGCGGCTCTGCCTCCATGACGAGTTTGCCTGGTCTCAGCAGCAGGGGCTTCACAAAAAAGGGGTGACAGATTTTAAGGTCCAAGAGCTCTTGGTCTTTTGAGCCCCAAATGCAAGAATCAGGCCCCGAATGGCGCAATGTAATCCTTTTGATCTCTTTTTATGCTGAGGGAATCTCTCTAGGTGCTAGGGGCATTGCTGGTGGAGCTCATTCACACAGGGGTTTGTAAGGTGCCATGCCAGGTGGTTGTGTCCCCCTTGGTCACATGAGCCATCCCCAGTTTATTTCTACTTTAAACAATTTGCACTCTTCTTAGATGTTAGTCCTGTTACGGGGCTTCAACACAAGTACATAAAATTTGAAATGCAAAACGGTTCTTCAAGCACCATTCATGACAAACCTTAAAACTGCAGCAGTAGATGCTCTAGTATCTAAGGTATGTATTAAGGAGAGATGGTCTAAGCAGCAGGCAATCCTATCAAGAGCTGAATATTCACCAGTTTTAAAAGTGTTTTCTTCTGGCATGTCAATCTGGTTTTATTTCTGACATGAATGGCATTTATCATACCCGAAGCTTCATGAGCCACAGCATTTTATATTAACAATTTATAATAAAAGAGAAATTACAAAGGGTCACAACAAGGAGTGAATGTCCTGAGGAAGGGATAATGAGAAGAAAGGAAGGTCAAAGAAAACATCTTGGCCTTGCTATTTTTTTGAGTGTTCAGTTCACAATGGTATTATGTTTACAATTAATTTGTTTTGAATATTTTCATGTGAAATGAAGAAATCACTGTCATCTCATGTAAAAGATATCTGTACCCAAATATTGAATTGTGAATGTGATAGGGAGGGAGAAAAGAGAGAATTCATATTTGATGTAATTCTAATTCTATATGCTTCTCTGTCTAATTATTACAAAGCTAATTATTTGTTACAATAATTGGATTAACACTTTTCTAATCAGTTTTCTTCTCCTTTGTAGAGCAGCACCAGAGCAGTGAAATGCAAGGTGAGAATGTTGTCTGGATTTTCAACAGAAAATTAGAGTGCCATTTTCCTTATGTGCAGCTTAGTTCAGCTGCTTTGTGATTTACGACCAGTACAGCATATTCTGTAGCACATCCTACTATGTAGCATCTTTGTTCCTACAGTGGTAATTTCCTAACTTTTTGGATGTGGAGACCACTTGCCAGTGGCAAAATGTCCCTCTCCCCCTCCCATCAGGAAGGTTTCACTCAGCAGACCACCCTGTGGGGCCATGGAACCACCAGTCTCCTCCAAACAGCAGGCTCAGAAACATGGACTGGTACCAGCACAGAGCCCTGCACACACACACACACACACACACAAACACACACAAACACACACAGTTTTGAATACACTTCAGGCACAAAAATAATGCATTTTTTTAAAGATACATGGTGCCCTTAAAACACACAACTCAGCTGTTATTAACAGCAAAGAACTGAGTTAGCTGCTACAAAACATACAAACCAAACCAAACCAAAACTTCCTAGCAACATGTGCAGATGTATTTTTAAATAAAAAGAGTCAATAGAGAATGCTTCTAATGCTGCATGCAGCACAACACAGAAGGTTTCCTATTGATATTTCTGGGGAAAAGAAAGAAAAGTGTTTCCATGAAAAAGCACTTTATTGTTATTAGCTGCAAGTTAACAAAGCATTTCCTAGAGAATTAAATGACAGCAGTATTTTCTAGTTATGTGTTTAATTGCAGAAATAAAAAAGATAATTGTAATCAGTTAATTTGTGGGTACTTTTCTTTTTTCTTTTTTTTTTTTTTTGCATACTTAAAAAAAAACGTTTGCTATAAATCTATATTAGCATGAAGTGATTTTAATATCAGGCAGTAAAGTGCTTAAATTTCAGGAAAAAGAAACACTTTGGGGTTCTCATTGAATGAAAAAGAGATCTGTCCAAGACAGTTTTTTTTTCCAAATTAGCAGATTCTTCTTTTTTCTTTTCTTCTTCTTCTGTCTTTAGAAGATTAATTAAATAAAATTCAATTACTTGTGGGACATACTATCAAAACACTTATTTTTCTTGATTACCAGTTCCCTCAATACATTGATTTGCCCCATTATGTGGGGTCTTTAGTTCTGCCACTAATGAGATGTGCTACTTGCAACTTTTTCTCTCTGATTCAGGAATAGAGTAAGCTCTTTAAAGAGAAATATTGTCAAAAACTTGTAACCACACTAAAACCAGGTGGTTTAGTTACAGATAATGCTTTTGGAAGAAATAGCTGATATTGTGGTGGAATATCTAGTTATAAAAGATTTTACATGAAGAATGATAAAGCATTGCAGTGGTTAAGCACTCTCAACCCCAACAATTGTGATTATTTATATTGTAGGCTCCTCTTCATGAGTGATTCTTGACTTTGACAGGGATGTTTTCCTCCTCACTGAAACTTCACTTGCAAAATTTGCTTCTGGAGGCCCAGTCAGGAACAAGAAAAAAAGTCAGTAATTTAGGCCTGCTCTTCATATATATGTACAGAATTCCAGTTATTAAAGTAAAAAGACACTGAATTGCAGAACTCAGGTTGCATCAACAGGAAAAAATCAGTGTCTCTTCAAAACCACAAGACAATCAGTTGATTTTTTTTAACAGTGTATGAACTGTTAATGTGGCATACCCAAACTCAAGATAATCTTCATGAAAACACTCAATTAGTAGCAATTTTTCTTTCACTTGCCTCATTCAACAGTAGTGGAAACCAGGCAAATTTTATCACAGCAGAAAACGACATTATGGCACATTCAGAGCTAAATTTAGTCCTCTGAGATCAAGAATGATCTTACAGCCAGGGCCAAATTATTCTCTTTAACTGTGCTGTGCAAAAGATGTCCTGAATGATGAAGACCCTGCTCTACCCTTGAACAAGCGCAGAAGACAGAGACCTCAGTGGGAGGAGTGTGAGCTGCTGCTCTGGCCAGAACTGAGTCCTAAGTGACCTCCTGCTTTTGCGTGTGGTCTACTACTTTGGCACATCAAGGTTGGAAAGGATACAATTTAACCCTATTTTTTTTTGTCTCCTGATAGTTTATTAAACTATCTATGATACAGTTTTTGTGGCTTAATTAATTCTTTCACACTGTCTCTGTCCATCTCAGTCATATATGTTTGAATATTTCCTCTTATTAACATTTTACAGCATGTTTTTTTCAACTGTGGGTAGAACTACAATGTTAATGAATGACAATTATCTTTCTTACTTATCTGAGAACTTTAATGAAGCTTCATTAAAATTGACATATTACTGGAAGAGTAGTACAAAACCCTTTTTTCATTTATGATTTTTTTTTCCCATTAAATAGAAATCTTAACCTGGTGTGGTTTTCTGGGTAACAATTCACCAGGAATCCTTTCCTGAATAGCTTCACGAAACTGGGACCTACAGGGGAATGCACTGCTGTGTCCTTTAGAGGGTTCTACTGTACCTTGGCACTTAGTTAATCCCCTCGTCAAACACACTCAAGAAAATGAAAGCTGCATGTCACATTGTCAGTATGAGGAATTGGCTGAAGGCTTTGCATTCGATTCTGGGTCTCAGAGAAGACAATATGTTCTGGGGGAAAGCAGCCTGAACAGTTTTGTCTGGAGCCACTGTAAATGTACACACGCCCTCATTTGTAGCATCGCTGGCCGTCCAAAATTGCAGTCTGATGTGTTATAACAGCTTAGCATCGAGGGGCATTGCACCTGACATGCTGATTAAATATAATCAGCTGCACCTTAAAACTCCTTTTTCTAGGCAGATTTTTAAAGTGCTTTAAAAAACGCTCTTTGAACCAAGGCAGAGTAACAAAAAGATAGGAACACATCGTTCATGCAATTGCAGGTTAAACTTTCATTGTGTTTAAAACGTGTTTCTAGATTAATATTTTGAGAATAAGAATCAAGTCATTGTAATTTTATTTTGACACACAGAATGATATATCCTGTTTCAAAACCACATATTTCCAGGAGAGAATGAATCCATTTTTTTCAAGTAAATCTAAATTGCAACAGCAAGTGTTGTACTGTCATTTTAATGACAGCAGTAGACTTTAAGTATGGAATGAATCAATTATTGAAAGCACAGCCCCTGTGTAAATCACTGATGGCAAACCAACCTCAGGATTATAAAATGAATCTTTGACAAGTATTCAAGGTTTCAACATATTCTCAATAATGAGGATTAAGTACCTACTATCTGGGAAAGAAAAGTTTTATTCACTTACTAAAGGATATGTGAGTAATCATTAAGAGAGATCAGATTAACTCAGGTAGATTTTAAAAAAGGGCATCCAGTACAACATCTGCTGGAAAATCAATGATAAATATGTCAATTTTTTTTAGAAAAAGGGAAAGATTAAGCATAAGGCAGTGTAATGGAATGACTTAATGCTCTGTTTTTAAAGAATGGAGAGGAATTATAATGACATCATAAACTATCATTATGAAACTTTTTGACATTTTCATGTCAAGAAAAAGACTCTTCTTGACTCAAGAACAAATAGAGATTTCTGCTATCCATGGGCAATTCAGTCAAGTTCAAATAAATCCTGATTCTACACTGAGAGATGATGATAAAAAAAACCTCTGGACTACTCTGGTATACATTACATATTCTCGTATTTCATATTTTCACACTAAGAGAGAAATTGAATTCAAAGTTATAATCGTAGTTGAGCTGTGAAAATGGAAATATTTTTTATTTGATTATGTGTCAATAATGCATACACTTTTTGAGAAGCCTTTGTAGTAAATATTTCATATCAGTTTGCTGTCTTTGCCAGTACCCAAACATTATTGCATTGCCTTTTTCGTTTTAATTTCCACAAAATAATACAAAATTGAGAACCAGTGTTATCATAATTGTAGACCAACATAATTTCATGATAGAATAAAGCATTGTGTTCTGTCATAATTTGTATTTTAATTATTAATGAGAGCCTTTGCTTTAACTGTCAGAATTTTTTATTAATGTCTTATGATATTTGCATACTCTTTGCTTTTATATAGGGGGAGGATATAGAAGGGAATATATGTTTATTTCCAATATATTTATATGTTTTTTTCCCTGAAAGGTTTGCTTTTGAAAGCTTTAAAAATTGACTTCACATTGATCAAGAGGTGCTTTATGGACACTGGGATGAGTGAATAAAAAAAAAATCTACAGTAATGCTACACTTTACAATTTGATATTCTCTTAAAATAATTGAAAGCAACTTCAAATTGAAACAAATCTCTGCTGCTTGTAACAAAGTAATGTGCCTGTTTACTTGTACTGCTGCATTTCTATTATGTTCTTTCAGCCAAAATTATATTATTTTATTTGTATTTGTGCTTGTGTATATTTCTTCTTGTTTAAGGCACAATGTGCTGTCTCTTTGGCCCAATATGGATGATTCACAGTTCAATATTTTCATTCTGCACTAAATGGTCAATTAATTAGAAATTAATTCAACATTTCTAAATTTTATAAACCAGTGCATGCTTTGTTAAAATAATACATTCTGCAATAGGAATGAGAATGTTTATAACTCTAATAGCACAAACATAATTGCATAATTTTTCAATAACTGAATTTTTGAATTAATCAAATATAAGTAGGTACATTTGCAAAGTGTAAAATTTAGATAAAATATATGTATATTAGAAAGAAAAATTATGAAACAGTTACAGCTCAAATTACAGAAAAAACGTGAATAAGCATTTCTCTTAAGAACATTTCTGCAAATGAGTGGTTGTAATTATTTTGCTGTTTATTGAAGACTCTCAAGTTGTTAAATGCAAATGATTTTGAGCTATTGATTATGAATATTTTGCTGCTGCTCTCAACCAAGTGTTATAATATTCTTTTTGTGCATTTCAGCGGTGCTTTTTTCTAACTGCCCTGTTTTTATTACGATTTTGAAGTAAGAAATTCAAGACACCGGCTTGTCAGAGGAGGGAGTGATCTACAAAGAGGCCGTTTCGCAGTAACCTCCTACAATTTGTTTGCAAATTATCTTAAAGAGTTACAGCACGTTCTTAGAAATCGGCAGGAATCACGATGCACTTTTGCACAAAACAAAACTGGAGGGAAAATGCAAGTGCACAAAATATTTCTTTCCATTGTGCAGTCAAAGGGCTGAGGTTTTGCAGTAAAAGTCTGGCATCTGGTGGTCCCAGGAAGCAATGGCATCCCGCTCCAGAAGGAAACAAGGGGGTCACAGCCTGAATTAGCTCATCAGCTTGTCATAAACTAATTATTTCCAGCGTATGTTTATGTGAGGACTCCCGGTTCTGAAGGACCCCTCAGTATTCATTGCCACCGGTTGGGTTTTGTTTTCACCCCAGAATGTCTGTATTTCTCCCCAGAAAAGGGAAGTAATTGCATGTATCCAGAATTGTGATGAGCTTTGAAATGCCAAATAATGCCCCGTGCAACCCTCAGCAGAAGACAGGGGAGGAGACTTACTGCCATTTCCCACCAGTAGTGCTTGGAGGACTGAAAAATAATTAGGAGGCCAAGACCCAAGGGTGCCATTCCAGGAAAAGGAAATTTCTTCTATTCTCTGGTGAACAACAACAATATGTTGCCACACAACCAAATTTATGAAAAACCATTCCTTCCCATGTTCCTCTAAGAGCACTGACTCAGCAGAAGCTGTGGAGGTCTGGGTGGGGAAGGGGTGCAGATGTAGGGACCTTCAGAAATATGAAGTTCATTCTCTCTCTTTTCAGGCAGTGACATTATATAATCCCTGTCAACAAGTGTCAAAGAACTAAAATTTTCACTTTTTTTGACCAAGACACCCTTCCCAACTCAGGTTACTTTAAAGAGCTATTAGTCATCTTCTAAGTTATCAAGCTGTCTTTGAATTAAATAGTTCTTCACCTTTACCTTCTTCTTGTACTAAATGCACATTTATAGGCAATTACAAAAAGCTGGTTAATCTCCTCTCCAGACAGTCCCTATTCTCATTATCACCTTGCTACCTCTTCCTTGAGCTTGTTTATTTTTTAGAGTAAAGTAAAACATCTCTCTGGAACAAGGATGGTCAAAATTGCATAGTGATTCACATGAGATCTCTCCTCAGCTAATAGTAATGGCATGGATTCTCCATCTTTATGGAAAACACAACTCTGGATGTAGTCTTGCATTCTCTGTGGCTACAATATGAAAAAGTTTACATGACCAAATTGTATCCATTGGTCCTCCTCATCTCATAATATTCCCAGAAAAGCTTTATTAATAATCTTCCTTCAGCCTCCTCTTCAATATTTCCTGATGTCATCACTCTCCACCTGTGTTATAATTTCCCTCAAAAATGGATTCTTTTTTTTTTTTACTAATCTGTCCGACTTCTGATTGCTTTACTGAGGTTCAGAGGGATTATATCCCCAATACTTCCTTTGTCTTGAAACCAAACACAGGTATTTGCTCTTTATATTTACCTTCATTTTTTAAGAGTTATTCTTCCCTTAAAAATTAGGGATAAAGACTTAGACAAAAAGGAAAGGGACCACAATTCCCTCCAAATCTCTATTTCTGCCTTTTAAACACAGGTACATTATCCATTCTTTATCTGCCTGGTGTCACACAGAAAACAGATACAGTTCAATACTTGATACCATGTTTTTATCCTAGATGCCAAATCTTGAAACCAAGCCCTCTTACTTGAACCAGTAGAGGACTTTGGGGATGTATTTTTCAGTGTATACATTTTAAGCCTTTCCAAGGTGTAACTGAGCCTGACTTTTGACAATGCTTATATTATCATTACACTTTTGGACTTGTAAGCCAGGGGTTATTTTGCTGATCTCTTTTCATATCTTGTACATTGCGTGTTTTGTCTGGTGCCTTTTCAAGGTTATTATTTATCCAGTTGGAAAGTTTCTTCCCTTGAGCTGCAAAAAAGTTCTAGGTAACACTAGAAACCTTGACATAATGACATGCCAGATCTCTTCCATATCCAAGTCCCTCAGCTTCCCTGCAGACCTGCTTTTTTTCTTTTCTTTTTTTTTTTTTTTTCCTGAATAAAATGGAAGGACATTTAAGGATGCCTCATCCCAGAGTATTTATTAAACACACTCTTCTAGTATAATCCTACTTTTAAAAAGAGTAACCTAACAGAAAGCAAAACAACACAAGTAGCTAGGCATTTGCATGCTGCATTTTTCCCTGTACTTCATACAGTGTCCGGCAGCTTCTCAGGGAAGGATCATAATCATTTATGTATGTCAAGTACATAGAACCACTTTGAGTACAATAAAAATGAGTAACATTGAAGTGCTGCTCTTTCACCAAGCATAAAGAATAGGCTGACCTATGCAACACTTCAAGGGTCTTACAGATCTGTGCCGTGCTTGTACAATAAAGGAGAGGAAAAAAAAAAAAAGGCTTATTGTTGTTTTTAAATGATAATTTCCAGAGGGTGCAGGGTTCCAGAGGGTAAAGGAACAAGCAAATGATTATATCTCCTTCTGCAAAGGGGCAGTTTGGGCTTTTTCATTGCACAGCAACATGGAATGGTACTGAGCTGATGAGACGGTCTGATACACCAAGGAAAAAGGAAAACTCTGCAGGCAGCAGCTTTGACTTCCAAGTAGCCCATAGAGTGACACCCGTGAATTGGCTTCAGCAGTCCTGCTTTCTACAGAGCAACCCTCACCACTCCTGCTGCTGGAATATTTCCATTTTTACATCCAGCCCTATTCCTTTCCTTTCTTCCATGCCTTGGTTGTCAGATAGTGCTCTCCCCAAAATGATAAGACTGTCTCTTTGTCCCTCTTACACCTTTCCCTTCTCCAGATGTGTTTTCATACCCAGAACCCCAGGGAGAACACATTGCTTCTCATGAACAATAGATTTTAGTGGTATTCCAGCTCCTTTCCTGGGCTGTAGCACTTCCCCTACAAACACATGAAGGGCTAAGGAACAGGAGAGGCCAGAGAAGAGAGCTAGAGGATATTTTTGTGTGGTGGAAAGGATGCATCGCTCACAAAAGTGGTTGAGAGTTGCAGCTGTGTCAGTGCAGGACAAGTTTCCCCTCATAAGTACAGGAATGGCCACTCCTCCATGTGCAGATCAGTGCAGACACAGCTGCCTGGGGCACCTCCACCTCCTTATGTAGTGTCCCTTTTCTCCATCAGCATTCAAAATGCAACACTGAGAAACTCAGGAGATCCTATTACAGAGAAGCACCTCAATGTAGCCAGAAATATAAAAGAGAATAGAACAAGGCTCTCTAACAGACATTTATCTTTCCTTTGTACCACTAAGCATTTTCTGCAGTAGAAAGAGAAAACAAAATCTTCAAAACCATGCTAGCTTATAAAAATACTTCTGTTGCATAGCAAGACAACCTAAGACATTTTCAACACTTCTTTTTGCAGATGGTTTCTGATGCAGAATTGTGCTCAATGCAGAGACCAGCATGAATTCTCAAGGCATTGTGCAAGCCACAAAGGCTGGGATCAAGTCTCATCTCTCACTGTATTTGCAGAGGATGCCTGCCTCTTGTCAGTCTTGTCAACTCTCATGGTCTCTTTGCTTTTTACCCTGTGCTTACCCCACCTCTTCTTTCATTAAAAAAAGCAAAAGTTTCTGTCCTTGTGGATTTGCAAAGGGAAAACAGAATCCCCAAGGGCTTAGAAACCAGGCAGCAAATTAATACTGCCAGCACTGATTATTCTTTGAGATTCTATTATTTTAAAGGCAGTCTCCTGACTTTCAGGGCCTGATTCGTGGCTTCTGAACTGTAAAGTTCAACCATCCTTGCACTTGGCAAGCATCTGGAAGTGAAATGTGTGCAACCAAGCTCTATATATAATTCTGTAAAATGAGAGCTGTTTATCTCAGTAGCTGAAATATTCATTATTGAAAATAAGCATTTCAACATTCAGAGGGTGAATCATGTGAGCTGAGAATAACAATGATCTGGGAAATAGCAAAATACCCACATGTCTCTACAGTGTCCTAAATGGATGTAGCTGAGAGGGTCTGACCTTGCACAAGGCAGGCAGGATGAGAGCCCCTACTGACACACAGTCACTTGCCCTTACTTCTGGCTTAATCTTTTTATTTTAGCTTGGCTACTCTTCCTGGTGGCTAGGACCACTCAGAAAGCCAGGAAGAAATTAATGCTGAGTTTGCTGAGACAAGGGAGAAAGATGATGAAAGTGATGAAACTGCAAAACACCAATCATTGCAATTTTTCTTATTTTGTAGACAATACAGGCTGTGTGTTGAGAAAATGCCTTCTGTGCCCCCTTTTAAAGAAACCTCTGCCATTTGGCCAGGCTTTAGGTTTGAGAAGTCACACCACTTCAATGTGGCCACTAAATCTCCTCAGATTCTTCCTTTGTTTCACTTTCTTTGCACACAGAAATGTTGCAGGTTCAGACAGCCTCCTCAAATGGCAGTGGTGCCAGCTCCCTTCAGCCCAAGCCCAGAAAATGAAACTGGGCCTTCCTGAAAATGGCAGTACCAGAGCAGGAGACAGTCACTACAGCTGAGAATTTGTTTCTCTGCTGACTTTGCTTCCTGGCACCAGTTCACCAGATCAAAAGGAGCCTTCAATCTGAAATGTTGAACAAACAAAAAATCGGCACATGGACATGGAAAAGATACACAGACTGGGACAAGGATGCAGTGGGAATTTTCCAGTTTAGGTTAGTTTTGGTTTTTTCAGGATAGAAGGTAAAGTAAGGACAACTGGGACAAACCATGATGGAAAAGCAGATGTTCACAGGGGAAGCTAGGGTAAAGAATAGTATGCAGTAGCTGTTTGCCTCTGGCAGTGGCATTGGGTTAGTTCAAGCTGGCATGGTAAAAGGAGTCTGTTCTCTTTAAAATGCCAGCCTCCGAGGCAAAGCCAAGCTGAGCTTTTTTGCCAGCTTCAGCAATAACATTTTGACGTGCAATTTCCACATTGATATGATTAATTGTTAAATCAAATAAGGAGCTGTGTGATGGAAAAGTCATTTAACTGATTTGCCAAAATGAATAAAATATGGTCTAGTTTTGCTTACAATCAAACTGGGAAGGCATTTACTAATAAACCCAGAGGCCTCCAAAAAGCATAAAAAATTAGTTTCATAGCAAATATCTCTGAGTGCTGCCTTGGAAAACTGCTTCTATCTCTGCTTCTATGACAACAATTCTAATAGGTCTGAGCAAGGTCCTTAAAGCCATTTCCTTAACCATGGATGCAAGTTGGGAGCTAAATCACTGACCCATCACAGCTGGAGCTGCAATCCACAGGGATGAGCTTCAGAGGTGGGATGTGTCACTTAACACTGTGCACACGAAACAAACCAGAGCCTAAGTATCAGAAACTTCTAAATTAATTCCCTGTGTGCCTCCTTTTCCTTTCCACTAAACAAGGATATAACAACTTCACTCCAAAGCAAACACAAAGATAAACTAATCTGGGTTTGTAAAGTCAAATTGAAGCTGTGTGTACTCACAGCATGGGACCATATTCTGAAAACTGAGGATAAAGGGAATGTTAAATATCTGTTTTTTAAGTGCACATCATGTAGCCCATGGAGTGAAGAGACAAAATTCCTGTAGAAAATACAAGATATGCAACACAGTTCATGATTGTGTGGTTTGAGATGTTACCAAATGTTAAAGGCCTTACCAAGCTCTGTGTCCTGCAACATGGACACCATAAAAATTCTTTTTACAGGTGTGTTTGGGTTAAAGTGTCTGAGCATCCTGAGGAAAAATGGAGAAAGAAAAATAAATAAAGGATTTACACCTTCTTTCAGGAAATAACAGCACACGTCATATAAATCCCAAACTTCAGTCTTCAACACTGACATTTAACTCTGCCTTGTGGTATCCAACAACAAGGGCATTTCCCAAATGAAGCTGGAAGAAGTGCCAGTGCTTGTCACAAACACTCAGACAACCCAAGAAGTGGTCTGCCTGTATAATTTTACATGCTTATGGCATTGGTAGCTTTTCTGTTGGAAACCTGGGACTTAACGACATGTCTGACTAGAAAAGAAGACTGAAAAAACAAAATAGCAAAAGGAAGTAATTTTAAAAGCTAATAAAAAGAAACTCTAGTTGATGTTGAATTAAGAGAAAAACAGTGTAGTGGGATCTTGTCTGTGCCACCTCTTTCGGAAAATGAAGAGTTCCCTTGGATCATGTATCCTATCACATACAAATGAAAGGCAGTCTGACATAAGTTATTAGATGTGATTAGATCCCATCCTAAGATGATATAGCGCCAGTAAATATTTTCTAGCCTGGCATTAAAAGCTGAATGTTTTTGGTAATGAGTCCATCCTTTTTAATTCTGTCACTTAAAAAATGTTTTTAAACATTTAATCAAACCCATATACAATATTAGCAAGTGCTGAGGCAGAAAGGGAACCTATTGATCACAGGTGATACATCTGGAAGCAATGCACTGTTTACAGTGAGTTGTCTCTCAACTGAATAATGATTTAGTCATTTACAGGGAAAATCCTTGCAAATAAAAGTCTCACACTGAGATACTCATTCTATCTGATGGAATCCCATTGCTTAGATGGAGTTTTGTAGAGCACTTCACACAAATTTTATTGAAACTACTGTACAGTGCTTTATGTGAAGGATATGGAAGCACATAAAGTATTGTGCAGTAAATTTTGTAATGAAAGGCCACAAATGGCTTGTTAAAGATCCCTGTGTGGATGTCGAGTTTAACAGCAAGTATTGCTAGACTAATGTATTTTTGGAGCAGTTTTTGGTCAAACAAAACCTTGTCAAGAACAAGGTTCCTGAGATAAATTACTTCATTTATCATTCTAAGAATAGTATCTTGGCTGAATATGTGATTTGTCTTCTCTTAGAAGTTTTATCACCTAGTTGTAAGCTGACCAGTTCAGCAACCTGAATTTTCACAAAGCATCACTCAAAGAATGGTGAACATGAGCTAAGCAAATAATTTGCAATTAATAATTTACCCTTTTTCTGCAACTTTTGAGCAGGTGCTCAGATTTATTCACTACTTAGATTTGCTTTGAGGATTAACTGGAAAACTATCAGATTAGGAAGAGTTGGAATTTGTTCATTGAAAACTTTAGGTCAGTTAAATTCACTCAAAGAAGCTTTAGGGTTTTGATGCTCAGACTTGATTGGCAATGAAATGTTAATTTAGAAAAATGCTATTAGATAGATAACTGGAAATGCAGCTCTGAAATTCCTTTCATCAAAGCAGCCCATAAGCTTTCTTATTTTAAAATTTTTAAAGAGTACACATTGAGGAAAGGATCTGACTTATGCAATTTGTCATTATCTAAATCTGTGAAACCTTAAAACACATGGTCTGGCCCAAGAAATTAATTTCTAGAATTCAAGTGAAAAGTTGTGCAAAATTTTCTGCAACTCTAATGAACATCCCCTATACATTTCTATTAGCTTCAACAACTCTGGAAGTTACTAAAAAAGCATGTGCTACTGAGAATGATGTGCAAAAAGCAAATCCAACAAGATTTAAGATGATGTTGTTCATTCCTTCACAAATGTGAATTTAGAGCTCGTGGATGATGTTTGAATAATTTCCTGAACAATTGGAGTCTCCTTTAACAAAAAGTTACATCTGCAGCAGTATCAAAACAATTCTTTGTCTGCTCAGAAGTGTCAGGAGCCACCACGCCTCAAGACACTCTTTTCTGCTGCGGCTGCCAGCTCAAGATGATAATTTTTGTCTCTATTAATTTTGATTAACTGAACCACAGCTATTGACTCAATTCACAGAGACAATCAAAAAGCCTCACAACAGAATTAATTGGCCACTGCTAATCTTCCTACATATACATGACTGATAATATACCCCCTAAAAAAGAGTAAGGTATCTGATATTAACCCTTGATCGTAGTCCTTTGCTCTATCTTTAGCCAGCTGGACCAACACTTTAAAAAGGGTAATTTTTAACTGTATTTACCATGATTGTTTGCCACTGAAGACACAATTTGTGGAAGAAAAAAAGCATAAGTGCATATAAGGGAGTCTCAGTGTACTACTGCACACAGTCTTGTGCTGAGTACATTTATGTGTGAGCACACACAGGCAAAAGTACCCATACCGTACTTCGAACTGCTAAGCAGTACAAATCCTTTGCAGAGTGATCATGTGCTGCTCCTCTGCTCCAGTTTGACAATGAAAACAGCTGAGAGCTGACAGGATTCTACATCAGTCACCCCATCATGGTCATTGCATGGGAAGAGGATTTAAGAGAGCTGATCTGCCCTGTCACTCTGGGGCAATGGATAAACACGCTGGGATTTTTTTAAAGCCTTCCTTTGGTCCACCTGGCATCAATCAACACGACTGACAAACCTCCTGACAGAACAGACAACTGGCAGCAGATGAGTGGTGTAGATTGTTCTGTTGGTGAACTTCCCTACTGTGGCAGAAAAAAAAGGACAATCATGAAACCAAAGCCTCAGACTTTGCAGCAGTGAGAAAATCAAAGACCTTGGAAATTCACACCTTGGAAATGTTGTGAAGCAGACATAAACTGGAACGGAGAGATAAAGTAATATAAGATTATTCTTTGATAGGAAAACAACAGTGTTTATGCAGCAAGAACAAAATACTCTGGCACACAATGTAAGTGCAAAATTTCTGTTGGTGTTATCAGGCGGCAAAGTCAGAGATTACAGGTAGACCACAGGCAAAATTGCTGTAATTGTCCTTGGGGATCTCCAGTGAGTCTCTCAAGGCTCTGCACCTTTGAGGTCGTATCTCTATCTGAATGTAGAGGTGCCTTATTTTGTCTTTTACATCAGTGAATATGATTAAACTCCTGCTGTTGTGCTAAATTTCAAAGATTGTAAAAAGTCATGGGAATTAAAAAGGTCACTGCAGTATTTCATTTCAATAGCAAATCTGTGGAATAATGTTGTACAAGTACATAGGAAACCGCTTTGAAAAGAGAACTTGTCAGTGACTTAGTTCTAGTGAAAAATAACAGGCATTTGGAAAATGGAATTCTGCTTCCAAAACTTAGAAATGGGCAGATAAGCAGAAATGGGCAGAATAGAGTCCTTTCAAACATCAAAGCACAGAAAAGATACACAAATTACTTGTGTAACATATACATTTTATATCCACACATTTACAAATGGCAAATTCTACTTCCAAAGAGTATAAGCTGATGATGAATCCTTTGTCTAGAAAGATATATTCCATATGCAGACACAGAAGACAAGACTTCTATGTAAAAAACAGAGCAGGTAAATGTTTTAAACCCATTTGTAAAAAAATCTGAACCTTAAATAGAGATCTCCTCATTCCTTCTGTATACGTATGTTTTTGAATAATCTCATATTTACTTTCTTTCATTTTAGTCAGACACATTCCTCCTTATGAATCCATAGATCAGCATAATTTCTGCTGTTTTTCAAACTGGCTAATCCCAGTGGAAATGTAGCTCTGCCAATAAGATAATTTTCCTTCAGGAACAGAAAATAATACAATTCCAACAGTGAATATAAAAACTGTGGACTTTCCTGAGTCCTGCAGGACTGAAGTCCTTACTGAACACTGTACATAAACATGATGGCACATGGAAGGTTTCAGTCATATTTAAGGTCCATGGAAACTTAGCACCTTGAAGCACCTGACTAACCTGGAAACCAAAGAGGGCAAGACTCCAGGGTAAGTTTAAAACAAAACCTTTTGCCTGTCTACAGTCCTTCTGGGCTTTTTATTTAGTTTTTTTCAAAATGGTTGCATCACCAGGGGAATTTTGCTATTAACTTTCAAAAATACAGTGTGTTAAAAGGTTTAGAGTTTTATTTTTGTTGGTTGGTTTGTTTTGAAAGGCTTACAGATCACTCACTTGAATGACAGAAGTAAACACCTTACAAAAAAGCCATCATCTTGTGAGATTTCAATCATTGATGCCAAAGTATGAGAATATTAAATTCTTCTGGACATATCTCCAGAATTTTTAGCAAGGGCAAAACTTTTTGCTTCTTTCAGGAGTCTCTGCTAAAATTACCAAGTGCATAAGTGAAAAGAGAAGGTTGACTAAAAAACCTTTTAGGCAATCTCAAGAACAAAAGGTGCCCAATGTGGAAGACATAGCAAAATTAAAAGCTGTTTACTATTTTTGAAAGTTGGTATTTCTCTGATGTCTAAATTCAAGAACCAATTTATAGTTTTTTTTACAGGACAGAAAATTATTTCAGGCTCCTCCAGCAATCTGGTCAATAGAGAAATCTAAGAGGAATGCTTAGCAGGCTACTTTTGTTGAATAGCCATCAAGCACAGAAAAAATGCAACCTTGTTATCATTTCTACACATCACCTATATGCTTTGATGACAATGGACACAGAAGTGATGTTATCAGACCTTGAGGAATAAATTAATGCTATGGATTACACACTGGTGAAAAAAAAAAGGGAAAGTAAATTAATCTTCTCACACTGTGAGAGGTGAAGCAGAATCCTTAAAAAAGACAAGATCCAAGCCCCTACTATTTTTTTTTCTTTTCCCAAACTAAACCTGAATGCTTTTCAGGTTGCAACATCACTGTCAACCTCTCCACTGGGCTGGCCCAGAATATGAGTGTATGAGGGTATATATGCAACACAGAGAGCTTCCTTTCACCAGTGAGGAAATAACCCCTCTGTCATTTGAAAACTAAATTTTCCTCTTGCTCTTTACCAGTCCCAGCACGGACACCCAAGAGCTGCTTTGTGTGGTAGCACTAACATGTTCAGATAACTATTTTTGTGGTGCTCTCCTGCGTGTGGGAGAAGGTGTCCTTGAGAGCACTGGCGAGTTTTGGCCGGGCAGTGCACACAGATGCCCAGGGACAGGTGTGCCCTGCCCTGGCCGTGCTGCCTGGATGCCAGCCAGCTCTCCTCAGGCCTCCGTGCCGAGACCGCACTGCCACGCTGAGCCGCGGCAGCCTGCGCTCTTGGGATGGCTTATCCCAAAGCCTCCAAGTGATCACAGAGCTCCACACATCCCGTTTGACCAACCCCAAAGCCCAGCAAGGTGCAGGGTTTTCTTTCTGCTGTGCTTAGTCAAGCTAGACCATCTAAACTACATTTCCATGAGCTGAAACCCTGCAGCAAGTGGTTGGCCCCAGCACGCATCCCTGTGCTGCTTCCTTAAACTGTGGTGCACCCAGGCACCCTGTAAAAGGGTGGGCAAAAGTGCTGGTCTGCTTCCCTGGCAGTGCTGACTGGTCAGCATCAAGACACAGCACTCTTCATCTCCACTACACTTTTGCTGTCCCTTTCCTGGGCAGCAGTCTCGAGGCAATGCAAAATGCAGCCAGAGCAGGGGCAGGCAGCTTTTCTCTCCCTGAATTCTGTCATGTAAAACTATACCTAGAAGAGCCGCTCAACTTCTCCTGTGGAAACTGGTTGAGAAAGTTGGCTGGAGAAGGAATGGTTCCAGGGAGAGCTTATAGCACCTTCCAGTACCTAAAGGGGTTTAGAAGAAAGCTGGAGAGGGGCTGTTGACAAGGGCTTGTAGTAATAGAACGAGGGGCAATGGCTTTAAACTGAAAGAAGGCAGGATTAGATTAGATATTAGAAAAAATCCTTTGCTGTGAGGGGGTGGAACAGGGGTTGCCCAGAGAAACCACAGATGGCCCATCCCTGGAAGTGTTTAAGGCCAGGTTGGATTGAGCTCTGAACAACCTGGTTTAGTGGCAGGTGTCCCTGCCTATGGCATTAAAATACTGAATTTTGAGATACTCTGTTGTTAGGTTGTTTTCCAATCAAGACACAGCCATTTATGCGGAATTTTTTAATAACATTTTCATGCCATAATGAGGCTGCTTGATAAGTTCATGGAAGGGGCTCCACAGAGCCTTTTGAAACACTAAATAAACCTAGTAAGATCCAGCATCAAATCCTTATAATTATGATAAAAAGCATGTTAAGTTCAGGTTTGTGAAAGCTATTGAGAACATCAAGGGAAAAAAATCAATGCTGAGATCTTGCTTTTATGCATTTAACTGGTAATTGGGTCATTAGAAGTAGTGGTAGAAGAACTAAGAATTGCACATGATTATTTTGCGCAGACAGCAGTATCCAAGACTGGAAGCAACATCTTCACCTTGAACTTAGTGAAGACTGTTGAAAGGCTCAAGTATTTTGTTGGAGGAGTGCAAAGTTAAAAACTGAGGTAAGAAGGTAAATTTTCAAAGAACTGAGAAAATCCTGCAATTAAAATTGAGTTTATTACATCAATCTTTGCACTTCTGAATTCCAATTCACTTCCTGCACATATTCTTCAAATTCAGCCTGCAATGTATCATTTTTAAAGATATTTCTAGCATAAGCTTCAAAGAAAATTTGTGGAAAGCCTAGGAAAGGAAATAAACACAGGCAAAGAAAATTATACCAAATATTCAAACCGATTATTTGGCAATTTTCCACCTTCAAAAATCACCAACTTATGAGGACTTCAGTATCTCATATTTCACTATCAATACCACAAAATATCTTGAGAGAAAAGATAAGGCTATTTACTGAATATATGCTGCAGAGGACATGGAAGGAATGATATCTAGAAGACACCTCTTTGGCCTGAAATCTCTTCTCAAGCCATCCATAGAAAAGGTCATTTAAATCCTTGCTACAGAATACTTTTAAAGCAATATGAAAATAATTAAGACCTTTCTATTGCTGTGATTTGTTCTCTGCAATTACTCACTGAACAATTGTACTGTCAACTTTGATAGTTTTCCTCAAATAAAGAAATTCACCATTGGCCAGAAAGGCCACAAAGTCTACACTTCTCTCTCTGCAGCAGCTGCAAAGCCTGGAGTAGGCTACACAACATGAATTTTAACAGCAGTAAACTGAGACCTAGAGCACATTAATTTTCCAATAATCCCTACAGAGCACATGCTGTATCTCTGTTTCCCAAAGGGCCACTAATCTGAGGAGCAGATAAGCATCTTGCCCAAGGCCAAGAAGGAAACCAGTGGCAGAAATGGGGAAAGGGCCTGGAGAATTTTGTTTCACAGACCCTTATTTTAACACCCAGGCCACCCTCCACCTTCTTACTTCAACAGTGGTGAAAGACTGCTCAGATCTAATTTGAGATAGGGTAAGACTATAAGAGCATGACCACATTAAGAACCTCTATTTTCTTTGTTATACTGCACTTTAAGGGCATGCTACTCCTCCAGTGGTTTACATTTTAAAGAGGAACTTGCATAAAACTAAACCCTTTAAATTGTTTGAAACATTGCTGTTCCCTGGGTGTTAACAACAAACATTTTCTTGTTAATGAAGCTACATACATTTTAGCATAGCTGCATGAAAATGGAAGAATCTTGCTCCTGCACTGATTGCCTGAGGATCTTGTTAATCATTGCAGCCTGTATCATTAACTCATTATTCAGCTGTGATATGTTTTCTCTGTGACAGCTTAAAATATATAGTGAGTGAATACTTACTGAGTACAAAGTATTTTCAGATTATAATATTTTATCATGGTAAAGAAATCTCTAAACCAACATGATTTGACACATAAGATGTGGCAAAAAGTTGAGGCACAACAGCCACCATTATAAATATTTATAGACATACCTAAAGTCTTATGTAAAGTTCATCCTGTTAAAGGACATGTTTTATGTTGTACAATTCCTCTTAGAATATCAATCTAATAAGCACCAAATGAGGCTGAAGACAATGCTGTTATAAAAAATGGAGAAAAATGATTAAAATGTGATAATTATACTGACAGTTTATATGCTCAATCTAATCAACCAAGCTTCCAATTTGTCATAATGTACACTCACTCATACATTATTGCTTAATTATAGCAACACTTCTATTTCGAAAGGCTGTCAATCATGCAAATGCCTATCATTTTTCTATATTTGCATTTAAGAGATATATTTTTAGTTCAGTTCCAAAGCCCTCTGTGAACCTGAATTAACCCCAGCTCTTTCTTTTGTTTGCAATGCTCATCTCTGTTTGTTCACTGTTTGCTGTCTGTGGTAGGCTGTGCTGTGTGATTTGCTGCTTTTCAGCTCATCTGCTGCCAAAGGGATTTTTGAATCTCATCTCTGTTCCTGAACCATGGTCTTGGTGGTCTATGTGTTCTGAGAAGCTGCAGACCTGAGCTTGAACTGTTTGGGTTTGATGTGAATAAAATTATCAGACAATCTTGTCTTCTGTTCTGAATTTGTCTCATGAGTCCTGCAGGGATGGGAAGAGGGAAGAGAACCTTCCCTTTCTTCCACGGGTAGCCCTGCTAAAATCAGTGGGACTGGTTCTGGGCTGTGAGTCGTGAAAAAGTGTGAAAAGACATCCTTTATAAACACATCCTAACACACACATTCTGATGCACCTTCCAGTCTGAATTGTTCTTACTCTGTTTCTTTTGGCTATTTTAATAATGTATCTTTGAGAACCTCTGGTCCCTTCTGTCCTCTCTCTTCTCCAGCTTTGTTCTAGTGTATAAATGGAAAAAAAAAATTGGCATTTTATGAAAGCTCAGAGGAATGCAGCAACACAAAGGCTGAACAGGACCCATCAGCAGTGGTAACAAGGTGAAACCTTAAGGAAGTTGGCAGGAATTGTTCAAATACATTGGGAGCACTAAGGCAGCAGTGCCACCAGCGGGCAGACTTCTAGTAGCAAACAAGATGAGGTGCTCTAACATGAAATACACAGCTCCAGAACTGAGATTTAAACCCCCTCTTTTCCAACCTTATTGATTCTGAAATTCTGTGAAAAGTTAACCCAGAAGGAATCACTCCCTTCCATGCTATATTATTCTGCTTAACTTTCTTTTGCTCTTAAATATTCTATCACACTATCTTCTCTTTGAAAATCTAATAATTTCTTACACTAATATTTCATATGCAGTACACAAACATATTCTACTTGAGATTTAGATGGTAAATATATAAACAAATAAAAGAGCAGTTCAAACTACCAGTTTGGGTGGCAGAGGAATTAAAAAGAAAAGACAAAAACATGGCATCATGCTATGAAAAATGTCAAGTTATTCTTTGAATGTTGGCTCAGGAAAATCTCAATACATTTCTGGTAAATGAGGCATGAAGCATATTCTTAAAAAGATTGTGTCCAGGAGACAGCACTGCCCAATATTTTATCCTAATGGCAATATATAGTACTTAAAAAAGCTTGAACTTTAAATCAAACCCATTAGGGAGGACATGGAAAATCTATTAGTTTTTCAAATATAAGTTAGTATCAATATGAAGATGAGAGAGTAAACCATTTTTAGGAGCTTACTCGGCTAAAGTTTGTTTTGAAATTGGAGTGTGGTTTATTCTTTAATTAGCGGGTAGGCAATGTGAATGATCTTCCCATATCATCTCTACTTCTCCAAAACTTCGTATTTCTTGACTGGAGTCATTAATATCTTGCTAGGTTAAGATAACTCCTAATGCTCACAGTCAGGAAGGATACACTACCTTTGATTCAGTACAATAATTTGGTGACAAAGCTACAGTATTTGCCATGCTTGCAGAGAGTACAGAAAAAAAATCAAAAAGAGAACCTCATATCATGCCTTTGAAAGACAGAATATTTCCCTATTTCTAAATAAACACTGTGTCAGAACCCCATTTTGTTCACATTATAATTTATTCTGAAGAAATTTACCTTCCATATTTGCCATTCCTCCTTACTTTAAAAGATACCTACAACATGTTCCTCCTGGGACAAGCTGTTGCTCAAGTTTTCATCCATCTCAAGCAAAATGAAATGCAACTTGCTTTTTTTCTTACAGAGAACAATGACAAAATATATGTATCTCACACATGTACCTATTTAGAGGACAGTAATACTAACACTTACCATTCTTTAAATTCTCCACTGAAAGTGGTAGGATGCAAATCTTTTCAAATCTTGTGAAATAGCTTCAAAATTTTGCTCAGATAATAGCAAGCTACTATTACAAATTTACTTGTTAGGACAGCAGGAAGTTCTCATGACAGACTGCCCATCTTACTTTTGGACAGATCAATCCATATCTATTTGGAAACTAAACTATTAGGTCTTTTCTTCTGATTTTTACAAGATTTCTGTGCAGGTTGTAAGGCAGCAATAGTGACAAGTCTATTCTACACTGGAAAGTCAGTGCACAGATACAGCTGTTGTAAAGGTGAAATGGAGTTTCTGCAAAGATTGCCTCTGGAAAAGTCTTGTGTCATTTTTCTGGTCAATGTCCTTTACTTCCACTTGACAGAGCAAGCAGTTTTAGGAAGGACTCCAAATCTGGCAATTTTGCACTCGATTTCACGCTGACAGCTACAGTGTACCAAATGTTGAGGCTACTTGGGTGTCAAGCACTTCTCCTGACTCTCATGGTTATTCTGTAAGATAGGAGAGAGGTCACTTCTGCTTGGCTTTGTCATGTGTTAAAACACAAGCAAACAATATTTTTTTCAGAAAAAGGGCTACAGCCTAAAACTGACAGGTACGCTGAACTAATTTTTTTATCATTAATAATTCCATTTGAAATTACCTTTTTAAAGTGTTTAAAGGTTGGAATGTCATTCTACAACACACATAGTTTCTCTTTTGTTCATCCTTTGCAGCCTTTCCTGAGGATTTTTATTTTGTCTACCATATGAATATATAAAGGTATGTAAAGTGGAAGGCTGCTACTCTTCAAGCCCTCTGAGCAAGGGCCTGCAGCCAGTTGGCTACTGACAGCAGGATGCAAACACACTCTTTGCCTGCCTGTCATAGGCAGATGCTAGGACCCTGCTTACCCTGTCCTCAAACCAGAAAAAGCTCAATTTTTCCAAACATTGCATGTCAAATGAAGTAAAGCTTTGAATTGAATTGAAGGGCTTTTTACCTGTAGAAAAATTTGTTCCAAAGGATGCAAGTTCAGTGTCCTGACAAAAGCCATTTCTGGACAGACACACCTCAGAGCTTTGATAGGATGTCTAAGCTATGCTTCTGTCCCAACAACACATTCCAGCAGTAACTTCAGAAAACCTTCCTCCTGGGTTGGAAACAGCCGAAGTCCTTTTATAATATGGACAAAAAATTCCACAGGGGCTCCTTACCCCAGTTGTTCGTCAGACCCTCTCAACACCTCCCCATTCTTCTCACAACATAGCTCCTGGGTTCCTTGTCCAGCCCTGTTTCTGAGCAGAGTTGAAGCAAGAGCTTTTCCAACTTTATTTATTCATTCATTTATTTATTTATTTTACCAGAAACATTCACAAAATAGGCTTTCCTTACTGATAAAAGAATACTTTACTTAGATCACTGAACAGACTTCCTGACATCCTAGGCAGAGCTAAACTCTACATTTTCCTCTACATAGTCTTTGGGAAAAAAGCTAACATGCTTTACTTCAAAACTAATGGAACAGTGCTAGGGCCAAATCTTTCTCTTAAAAGGCCAATATAATCTATTTCATAGGGCTATGACAAATTACTGAAATAAGATTTATTACTAATGTTTAACACAGAAACTTGCCCAGGACCTAACTCAAGGGAGTGTCATTTGCCCATGACATTCATTAGAACTACTTGACCTCACAAAGAACAATCAGAAGTAAATTTACCTTATATATCCTTTGAATATATGGCTTCCAGCATAATCTTTGAAGCAGCATAATATAAAGCTTATGCAAACTGGACACGAAAGGAGGCAAGCAAGAGACTCTTTTCTACTTATAACCATGTAATAGGTGTAGTTATTCAGCATGTGATTTGAATTTCAAAAGAAAAAACTCAGTCAACTCAAAGAAGCAAAATGCACATAATGTTTGAATTAGAGAAAAAGAATACAAAATTCCTTTTCCTTTGGAATTCTCTCCAAATGAGAACTCCACTCTGCTGAAGAGCAGCCACCATGGTAACACCCAACAAAGACCAAACGGAAAATTATCAGGGGAGAACAAAAGGAAGAGGTGCTAAGAACACACATGTGACCTTGACTCTGCCTGTGGCTGGTGGCAGCTGCTACATGTGATTGTTGTCGAGAGAGGAAACAGAGTTGTGCACTGTCCTGGGGGAATTTGTGTGCTGTTTGTACGTGGTGCTGAAAGGCAAGAGGGTGAAGCACAGCTAGTAGAGTGCTGGGGAGGATATAAAATGATTGAAGATGTGTGTCCTCATGTGTGTAATAGCCTCGGTTGGGTTGAGGGGCTGGGTTGGGGGAGGGAAAGAATTAAGGAATAGGAATGCATTCCTAATGGGTTCTTTATTTTCTCCTCAGCAATCAACAGTTCTTGACTTTATATCAATTTATCTGTCTGCCTTGTCACTCTTTTGGTTGATGGTCATTCCTTGGAAACTTCTGTGTGAGTTGCTACTAATGAATAACAATGAGTTGAAAACACTGATGCTTAATACTTACTTTTCTCTGTCTTAAGAAAAAGTGGGGGTTTTTTTGCAATTGTTACCAGGCTGACATATTTCAACGACTGCTGTTTCCAAGCCACTCGCTCTTTTGGATTTGCCCTGTGACTGTGGTCTCCTTTGGGAATGGCCACATTAATTATTTTAAAGACCAGGTGTGAAGTTTGGTTGGTCCAGTGCCATTTGTGTTCTTTCCATGCCATCAGAGCAAGTTTCATGTAACTGGCAGCTTTCCCAGGAGACTGGCTTTTTAAGGCAATAAAATTATGGAGGACACAGGTATGGCTTCCATGGCTGACAAGAAAAAACAAAAAACAGTGGAATTTTTTGACTCATAGAGAAGATAAGATTTGGCCAAAGGACTTTGAGGTGATGGCCAAGTAGAATAAAATTTACCGATAAATAGTTGAGAAATCTACTGCAATTACTGCCCTGTGAATCCAAAAGTATTTTACTTAATACTAATGATCTTGATACTGGTACTGAACCATAACTAATGTCACAAATTTGCAAAAATTAAAAGAACATTGCCTAAAATATCAATGTGTCCTAACACCAAGGTCATTCTGAAACTATATGGCTCTTGTCTAGTTACCCAGATAACCCAGGAAGGATCTTTTCCTAGCAAACTTCACCAGCTAACCACAGATTTATTTAACCTTATAAAGAAGATTGTTGACAAATACTCTAATGAAGCATTTTTTTCCATAATTACATTAGCCCTAGGTGTGTTCATAGATCCATGGTGTAGAGTATATCCCCTGGCAAATGTCCTCTCCTCCCTCCTTATTCCCTCCAGAAAAGATTCACCCTTCTCCCAGCTTGTCAGCAGCTGTGCTGCAGCACACCCAGAGAGCCAAGCAAGCAGACAGGCTGCCCTGAATGCTCTGCTTGGCTCCAGTTCTTCAGTCAGGGAGTGTCTGCAGGTACAGCCTCCT
>WBNO01004134.1:180000-256819 GCA_013400575.1 Peucedramus taeniatus
GGGATGGTGAGAAAGATGACTATTAGTATTCTGCTTTAATAGTTTTCACAGTACATAGGACTTTAAATGCTGAGGTATGTCCATAAATGCATCTAGCCACACCTTACCTGCTCAGTACCTGCAGGTTCAGGTCAAGTGAAATTCTTTATAATATTTAGTTCTTCATTCCTTCCCCTCCCCAAATCACCCTACACACCTTGATAATTTCCTTTAAATATTTGATTTTTCTTTAATGTATTCAAACCCCAAATTCCTAAAGATCTGTGATTTGGAGCACCAACTAACAAGGGAGGATAAGTGAGCAAAATCCCACAGACCTGCAGGAGCAGGGAAAATGGAGTTTTTGCTCTCAGAGAAACACCAGACACTGAAACTCATTTTTCTGTAGTACAGGGTTTCTGTAAAAAACAAGCAGGGTTTCTCCTGATTTACGTAGGTGCAAAGTAGATGAACCTGAAGCCTTTCTCCTGGACTTCAGTTTATCTCATTTCATTTCATACAAACCCAGTATATTACAGCTATTTTATTATATCTCATAATTACTCCCTAGAACAGTAGAAGGAGGACTGGTCTTTTTAGGGAGGGATATTTGAAGTGATTCATCAAGCTGCCTCTTCAAGTAATCTGAAACAGCTTTTCTGATTATAGAAGAACTCTCAGATGCAGACATCCTGCAGCAATTCAAAAGTGGGAGAAAAAGCTATTAGCCTCCCTGAAAATACTGTGAAACTCCATATTCTGGACATTGAAAGCTTTCATTACTGGCTCTGGGTAGCATGAAATGTATTTGCCTACTTCTTATTTGCCAGCAATGTTCAACAGGAAATCCAGGCATCCCAGTATGAAGTTTAGAACCCAGGGCTCCTTTCAGCTCGTGCAGGTAAGACAGGTTGAGGGGGGAGCAATGTGTCTGTAAAGTGCAGGCACAGCACAGCTCTGTGTGCCAGCTCATTGCCCTCACTGCTACTTTTGAATTGTTTTTACTCCATTTCCTTAACTGGCACTGCACTGGGTCACATTTTACAAAAGGGCTGCTGGGTTGGAGAAAATAAGCTTGAAAACAAGCATTTACTGTTCAGTGGATGAGTGTGAAGCCAAAATGCCAGAACAAAGCTGAGGTACCAAGAGCTTTTTAAGCCTCGTTGAGAGTCCTCCTGAGGTTTGAAAATGCATTTAAAAAGAATTAAATCTAACAACACATTTTAAAATAATCAAAGAAAATTGTATTGGAAATAGCCATCCCAAACACACAATAAATTGTCTAGCCACATTTTTAAATTAACCACACAGTGTGATATATAAAAATCAGCAATAACATTTTACAATTCTAATAATAACATGCAGTCTGCAGGCGTGTGATTCAGTACACATTCCTTGGGAATGTATTTGGCCTTTGGCCCTGTGTCTCACAGGGCTCCTGAGGAGAGAGCAGCATGCCTATAAATTTATGACTGGATTACCTGTCATGTGTTATTCCTTACCTAATTGTTTCTGTAACCTATCGTTATCCTTATTATTGTTCTTTCCCACTATCCACTTAGGGCTGTTTAATGTATGTGTTGTAGGGGAAACAATGGAATTCCGGTCACTACTGCTTTTTTCATGAAAAGGCTATTTTTATCCCAAAATACAAACAATACGGCTATAAATATTCCCTTTCCTCCACATATTGAATTTTGATTCACATTTAAACATTGATTTCAAAAATATTCTTTTCCTTTTATGGTTAATACAGAAACAAATGCTGTTTGTTTTTATTAGAGCTGGATTCTGGGGAGAAAAAAAAAATTACCCTCTGCTCACAGCATTGGTTGCCTGGAAATGGTTGGCTGGGATGAGGAAAGGAGTAGATGCACACAGAGCTGCTGGTAGGCAGAGATTTGGGAGCAAGGACTCAGGCAAAAGCAGCAGCAGCCTGGAGTACAGGACAGGGCGAGGCAGGGAAGGAGATGGGCACACAAGGAGACCACCCCTTCCTGTGCTTCAGAGTGACAAACACCACTTCTCCCAGACAGCTCCTTCGGCTGTCCCCAAGCACCTGTGCCATACTGCAGGACTCTCTTGGCTCTGGATCTGCTTTTGCCCTTCATCTAGCTCACAGAGTGCCCTTTACCCTCTCAGACAGCTTGGTATGATGGATCTTGATGACATTTAGCCAGAATTTTCTTAAACTTTATGTTTAATTTAAAATCATCAATGACTGCATTCAGATGACTACTTCCCTGGTCACAGATATAAATCTGCTACCAATAGGAGTAGAAAAGGCAACTGTAAGTAAATTTTTTTGGCTGTTAAGATTTATTCCTGGTATTTCCCACTAAATCTGTGGTAGTAAGATGAGAAAATCTTTCAAACTGGTAGAAAACATAGCATTAGGATATGCAATATTTTGCACAGCTGTAGTAGTTTACAATTAAACTTGTCACAAATTTGACAAAGCCTTTCTTTGCACTTTACAATTTTTAAATATAAAGTCCAGTTTCCATTGCATGAGATAGAGACACATTATGCCATTGTGTATGTGGTGAAATAAGGACACAGCAAGGGTAACCAACTTGGTCAAAGACATAAAAATACATAGGCTATAGCCATTTGTTCCTAGAGGCTACTTAGCAGTCTTAAGGTAGACAGAAAATAAAAGAAACACAATTTAAAAATTGTTATTTCTGGTTTAAAAATCATTATTTGGGGTTTTGCAACTATGTCTATTTTAAAAAAATTGAGTCAGACTTCCTTGGTAGAAGGTTCTATAGACACTTATAAAAAGCTTCTTCAACATGGTTTGGAAAACCCTGATTCTTTAGTTGTGGCATTTCATGAGATAAACCAGCCTTTTTCAACGTAGGAATTCATGTGGAGCATATTTTAGAAATAAATATTTTCTTTGCTTATTTTAGGCCACTTGTCATAGTTTAGAATTTTAGTACCTTTTTTAAAAAAAGCAAAACATATTAAAAATTTTATGATTTGTGTTCAAAGGACAGTAATGGAAAATCACATCACACAGCAGCTTCTGCCCACGCTCACTAGCTAAAACCATAACAGCATATGTTAATGTGTACTATCTAATGGACTTTTAATTCCCTTATAATTTAGGGAGTTGTAAAGAGAAAGGAAAAATGTGGAGGAAGAATAAGAGGATATCAGTATGCAGCAAGAATACATTTATAATTTTTGAAGCTTTAATTTGTAGGAAAAGGTAGATTTACGTTACTGTCAGAATAGCATTACCATTGCCTCTTTTAGAGAAAGGTTCACTATTCAAGTGTACAGTTTAAAACTCTGTCAAAAAGAATTTCCTCTTTCAAAGACTGTTTTTCTAAAAAACAAAAAAAGCAAACCAGAGAAAACAGACCCTGCTTACTCTCCTTCCTGACCTATTCCTCCAGGTTGACAGCATGGCCAGTTTGGAGAGCAGACTAGGTTCACATGAAAGTGGGAATATTGGAATTATTCAGTCACTGAGGCACAAGAAATGTCTCCTCTCTCCCCAGTTTTATAGCATTGTAACTCCACTGAGCTGAGTCTGGGAAGAAAGTTGAGCAATCAAGCAATTTACAGTAAGCTCTGTTTAACTACATGCTTTGGAAAGTAGACTTGTATGATATAATAGATATTCTGTCCAAAAAATCCATTTTACTAAATTGCTACCAGGTTGAGTTTTAAATTGGTAAATATATAACTCTTATTTAAAGTCATGTTTTAAAGTGGCACAAAATAAGTTTGTGTTTAAACATACATCAGAGCTTTAACCTGCAATGGCTCTGGACATTCCTAAGTGAGGTGCTACTTCTGTTTGTCCCATTAGAAATCCAGAAATACAGTCTTTCCAGAGGCATAAATCACATGTTTTTCATTCTCAAGTATCAAAAAAAACAGATCTTAAACCTGTCACTGGTGTTGGAAAGTGTATTGGGAATAATGGAGCTCAAGCCAGTGCAATTTTAGAGAGGAAATTCTACTTTTTACTAAAAGAAGATAATTCATTCTAGCCTCTTGTTTCTTTGAAACATGGCAGCTCAGGGCTTTGGCATGTTGAAGAAAGCATATGTTAAAGTAATGTCAGGCACCTTCAATTACAAGCACTGACCCCAGCCCATGAAGGCATTTAATCTTCTAGTTGTACTTAAAGGTGTGCTTTGAGATGGATATCTCATGCTTGAAATTAAGGAATTCCATCTCAATGGAAAAGTCTTTTTCAGGAATTACCTAAAGTCAAATAAAGGATAAAGGCTGCATATTCAACATAAACAAAGTTCAATTTTTAATTCCATTACTGTCTCCAGTAGAGGAAGGACAGAAAACAAGGGAGCATCCTCCACCCTTTGAATTCTTGCACTCACCATTGGTATTGCCCCAATATGGACAACAGAGGCTCAACATTTCTGCAGCATTTCTCAAGAAGCTGATGGGTGCCCCAGAAAAGGAAACTATCCCACTGATCTAGAGATGTATCTGTCTACAAAGGTGAGTACATGATGCAACACAGAGAAAACATCTTCTATTTCCCCAGTGTAAGCTGTAGTTTATTCGAAACAGTTAGGATCCTAACCAGATCACCATAATGGATACATTCCACTGGAAATATTATTCCCATATTACAATGGCATTTGAACACATCTCTGATTTTCTTTAAGTCCTCAAATTTTTTGCAGGATTAAGGTTCAAACAGATATTATATGCAACAGAATTACTTCTGGTTTATGTCTATTTGTGTGTGTGTGAGTCACTCTGTTTAGGCCAAGTAAAATAAATGCAAAGACAAGCATGTTAGCAGCAAAGTGACCCTTTAGAAGTCCTAAAAAATTACTCTTGCAGTCCATAGTCCAACATTTAATAATGCTGAACTTGATAAGGGATCTCAGAACCTGAAAAAGGAGATCTGAAAGGCACCTTTATAGAAAACAATTGATTTGCTTCATTTCATTGAAATGGCTAATGCTTTGATGGTTCATATTTACAATAGCTTGTCCTGTTCTTCAATGGAGTTGATATGTTGGAGTCTTTAACACCATAAACTTGATCAAAACTTCCTGGGTAATAAACAGAGCGGATTTAAGATGTGGGCCCCCCTCCAGCCCCCCCATCATACTACTGCAGCCCATCTGTGTGCCAATTTGTAACTAAAGACATCAAGAAATGTGTTCTTCATGCTCAGATGCCCTTGGTAGTTGAAAATAGTTCTGAGAGCTCAATATGCAAACTGGGTTCAGAGTCTGAAAGACTTCAGAGTGAAACATTTGACCTTCTGTAGTAAAAGGCTGTCTGTATCTGGCTAAATCTGTTACTCAAAGTAGAGATTATGCACACCTCACAATGAAATATGGGTTTTAAATTTTACCTGCCTTCAAAACAAACCCAAACCTGAAACAAAACCAATCCCCAAATTTCTCCCTATCTTTCAGCTAAGCATAACTGTCATCCCAGCATCCCAGAATTTCCATCAACAGGGAAAGTTTCCATGATCATACATAGCCATATTTGGGGGTGAGGGGAAGGTTTTGGAGGTGGTTGACGGTTTTGGCAGCAGAAAATAGAAACTTTGACTTCTCACTGTCACACATGAGAAGTATCACTCCTGCACAATGTCAACTTTGTGTCATGACCACTGTGTCCCACTGATGGGACATTTTGGCAGGACTTCTAGGAAGTTCATCTCATCTCATCTCATCTCATCTCATCTCATCTCATCTCATCTCATCTCATCTCAGTCTCTCCCCATCCTGTCTGCTCAGCTAATTATTTATTTGTCAAAAAGTGTAAACAAGGGTATAAAATAATACATAATCCTTCGTCTTGCAATGCTGCAGTAGCAGTGTGGCAACTGGATTTGAGAGCTAGGCAACCACACTAAGAGCACTACTTATCACACACTTTTATGCTGGCACATATCACTGACCATGTTTTTTGTCATGCTAAATTACAAGTAACTTTGAAATTTTAAGTGTGTATTAGCAACCTTATTTATGTCTGACTCTTGAAGCTTCCTCCTTGCTTTCCATTCCAAGGGTATTTCAGAGACTTAGCAACCACAGACTATTAATACTAGAGAAATATATTTGTAGTACTTGCTGCTCCCACATTTCACTTTGTCACTTGTTTGCTTGCAAACCACAGGAGGCACATCTCAAACCCTATTTTCAAGTATGGAGATATGCAGATAGGTGTCCAGTGTGATTTTCACATGGCTTGGTGTCCAACTCCCATAAAACCAGTAACTTCATAAAGCTGGCTCAGAATCAGAGCCTCCATCACAGACATTTCAACAACTACACTTCTGTGCGTGACTACAGGCTTATTAAATTCTTTGAGCGAAACTTGGACACTTTCAATATATTGCCATAAATACCTATAAACAAAGACTTCCCTTTATTCTTATCTACTATTGTTGCATTAAAAAAAAAAAAAACTTTAAAAAGGAGGGAAAGAAAAAATAAAATTGCAAGCAACTTGTAAAGCTCTGTCAACAGCAGAGAGGACTTATTGCCTTAAGTTCTGCTCTGAAACACCTATATGGACAAGTGTTCCTAAATATGAATCATCTTTTCCCTATTTGTGTGAGTCTAGCTGTCCTTTTGACACTCTAATTCTATGAATTCTTTCAGAGATGTGATTGATTGGATCCAAGTATAGCTTTATTATGCTGCTCTTTTTCTTAAAGCAAGTTATCTGCATTGCTGGGGATGAAAACAGGTTTGTTTTCCAGCAAAAGTAAATCAATGTGCCTGGTCTTCACAAAAACCATACACTCTATCTGTTATGTTGCTCAAGAAAACTAAATACATTGATGCTTAGTAGAGATTCTCATAGAACAATAAAATCTAACTCATAAGAAAAGCATACATAAATACCAGAAAAAATCATAACAGTGAAATCACCTACAAATTACAGAAAATGTCTAATCCAGGTGAGTAGAAAAAAGGGTTAAAAAATTGCAAGAATTCTAGAAGCTCAGATGACTTTGGAAACACAGATCAAAAACAAAGAGACTGGAAGTATAATTAACTCCATTACTGCTCAGTCAAATGAAAACAGCTGTGACACCCTGTCTTATTTATGACAGCAGCAAATAGCTCTATTCCCTGGCTGGTTATTGCTGTAGGACAGCAGTGGTTCTATAGCAAGTGAAATAGAAACAAGCTGCTAATATTTATGTCACTAGATCAGGTTATGGGTACAAGATTTATGCAAAAGTTCTATAAAAATATCCAAGTAGCTTTTATATCTTCTGCAGCAATCCTTTTCCAATAGCAAACTAAATATCTCTTTATTAAATATGATCCTCTGCTCTAGGTTGTACTGAGGCAAAAAGGCAGCTCCCCCACTGCTGAAGATGAGAATGTTTTCACTGCAAACCCAGATTTGTTCACTCTAAAATTTAAATAAAATAGATTTTTAGCTCTCAGAACCACTCACTTATTTGCAAATCCAAGCTAGACTTTATCAATGTGGAGTGGGATATGCGGTAGCTTCGTAAGAGAACTGTTTGCTATACTTTGAAAAGCTTGTACTTTTAATAGTATGGAAAGCAAAGAAGAAAAAAAGCTTTCAGATTAAAACCCTTACTTTACTAGAAAATGTCATTACCTCCTTTGATATATATTTAAAAAAAAAATGTTAGTGGGCAGATTTCCGAGAGCAGTTTTTTACCCCAGTGCTTTAATCACTATGCTTACCACACCTAATCGCTCTTCTTACTCTGACTAACTGCCCATTAAATAATGACTGAAAATAAGATTGTCAATAACAGAACAGAAAATAAAGCATGTAGGATGTTGCTTACTTCACTGCTAACCTTTTTACCCTCTCCCCTGCTCATCACCCTTCCTCCTCCCATTCCTCTCTAGTTTTTATGTTGCCTGCACTCCCCAGTTCCACCGTGCATTGACACTTCCTCACTATCACAGCTCCTCCCTGCACCCCACAGACCCAAACCCCTTTATTTCTCCACCCCTCTTCCATTATGCGCCAGGAATTTATTCTCTAAGCACTTCACTTTGGTCCCATGGGACCAGATTGTCTTTCAAGAGCCCCTGCCTTCCAGGGGCTTTGGGAACCCTGACATCTCTGCCAGAAGAGGTCACCTCCTCCACTTACCCCATGGATCCCACACCAAGGACCCAAGTGGCAAACTAGGTCCTGATCCCTCTCCTAATAAGGGCAATATCATATGTCCAAATGCTCCTTCCCACCTCTCCCAACATCACTTTTCCCCTCCTTTCTGGTTATTTGACCTAAGGAGTATCATCAGGAACCAGCCTCTGGGGTTTGGCTATGCTGGAACACCTTGACAGTGATGTGTCACCATCCACAAGTAACACAGGAATAATGGAACCAGACAGATGCTATGTATCTTTGTGTCCCCCATCTGCTTCTTGCCTTTTTTTTTTTAATTTATTTTTAATATTTGTCCAAAATCAAGTGTTGATAATGTTCCCTGGGATTTTTTGGGCCCATCAACTGCATATCCAGACAAAATGCCATCAAGATGACCATGACCATTTCAGAGGTAGGTAGAAAAAAATCTGCCCTTTTTCTACCACACAGATATGTGGTTCTAAAGGGTTTAAGACTTCTTCCTGTTTCACTTTCACTGAAATTAATGTGCAGAAATTGGCTGAATGACTACATATGTGTTTAGGGATTCAGATATGCATGAGCACAGCACAGAATGTGGTGAGTTTTCTATGTGGTCTGACCATAACACCTTTACTTGGCCTTTTTGCACCTGTCTGTAAGAAACCACAGGCATCACCTCTCTTTCTGGTAGCCTTTAGCATCTCAACTAGCCTTGAAGACATTTTCTGATCCTTACTCTTCCAATGATTCATGGTAGAGAATACAGGAGTGAATCCCTGGAGTGAATCCCTGGAGATTTTTAAGCTGTGAGCAAAACTCCAGCTGCCCTCAGCTGTACTAAGGTTGAGCTGCTGGCAGCACTGTGGGCACATGCACAACACACACATTAAGACTACTTGGCACTGTAAAACTAACACTGAGCTACTGTTTCCAGCTCTTCCACAACCCAGATGTTTTTTCCTCAATCTGGCAAAAAATTTTTCCAAGTTCTGAGAAGCAGTGGTGATAGCTGCAGATTTTAACTCACAAAGGGATTAATTCCTCCTGTGTTTACTTCCTGCAGGATAAAGAAGCAGTTCTAGATGCCCATAGGAAATAAGAATATAGCAAATATATTTTCTAGCCCTTTTCTCAGGCAATGAAATTACTCATTCCTGCCTAGTACAAAGGCTTAGCCCCACAAGGTAATTTGTGCAAGCAATGCAAATTATGGAAGTGGTAAACACATGCTTGGATTTGGACCACAATTCAAATGCTCCCAAACCTCATTGAGATCCCAAATGATTTCCCTGCTTCCAGGAGAGACCCTGCATTTCTTGGCTTTCAGCCTCTCTGCAGCTGCAGCACCATCACAGCTGTGAGGGCAGCACAGAGTGGCCAGCTGTGCTGGCAGGGCTGTGCTTCCCACGGAGCCATCCCTGTGAACACTGCTGTGAGAGCTCTTGGACAGATGAGCTGAACACCCCTGGCAGCCACAGCCACCTGGGGCCACTTGCTGCATGGTGTCACTGGGAAGACTCAAAAGTGGGGTTTTCCATTCCAACTTGGTGGAGATGATCAGATTCTAAAGCGTGTTATGAAATTCCATTTTTACCTCATCTGGGTGAGTTATTTTGCTGGTAGAAAATTGCTGCCAGCTCTAGGGAGCTGTCACTCTGCAGCAGCCCTCAAGCACGGCAAAGCACAGAAGAGCCAGAGCCCAATGAAAACCAGAACTGGGCAAAAGAAGGGCAGGGTATAGGGGATGCTTCACAGGGCATGCAGCTGGCAAGGCTGGATCCCTTCGAATCAGGAAGGGTCAGGAATGGGTTGTAAGGGACCTGAGGTGCCTGCACAGAGAGGGCTGCTATCCCTCAGGATTTAAGGAGCTTTGCACCCTGTTGGATGAACAGGTGTAGGAGCACAGGACAGCCAAGATACCTCAAAGGATGCCACGAACCCAGGTTTGGGTTGCTGGATCAAGCTCTGAGAGCTGTTAGTGAGTCCTGGACCATTGTACAGGAAAACATCCCTCTCTTGCCTTCTGCAAAGGGTTGTGCCAAACCCAAGAACATGGCTGACATGGTAATGGGAGTGTTGATACTGGAGACTTCATCACTGCATCTCTCTTTCTATATTTTTAGCTTGCTAAGAGCATGACTAAAAGCTTTCCTCTATTATAATAGCAAAATCAGATGATCCTGACATTTACTGATGAGGAAGCATATGAGGCTACACACAATCAGTACCAAAATAAACAAAATATAATTTTGCAGGCTTAATGACAGATTCACTTATTTTGGCATATCTTCCCAAATTTGGTCTATAACCTAAAGACAGGCAGTGTTTAAAAATTCAACACAAGAAGTGCAGGCTACCCTGGCACAATTCTGCTGATCTTTCAGCAACATAATCAAGAAAAGAATGTAGTCTATGAGGTATTCATATTTTTAGAATTAAATAGTTATTGCCTTAAAATAAATATTATGCCATTTGACACAATTTATCCAGAGAGTAGAAATATAATAGTACTCCAAATCAAAACACAGGAGCTAAGAATAAAATTTTAAAAAGCACATTTAAAACATACTGTACTTAGTTAAAATAACAGCTAAATGTCAGTTTATCTTTCTGTATAGGAATATCTTTAACTGAAAAACACTACAAAAATGTTTTGTCTTTAGTATACAGAACCATATTAACCCTATTTTGTGAAAGGAGAAAAAAAAAGATTTTTAATTAACAACTGGAAATTGCTTATTAACCTCAAAATAAATTAATTTCTTTATCTGTCCCTAGTCCCCATCACTGAGATGGCAATAGTAATTAAAAAACGGATAAACTGTTAAAAAAGTCCATAACTTAATGCACACAGGCAACCTGAGTTCTTAAGTGTGCAGCAATAGAGATATTAAAAACCATGACACTGATAAGATTCTGCTTTAAAGATGAGACCTCATATGCCAACTTTCAACAGAGAGTGATTTCTTAAAGTCAAGCCATAAACCCTAAAACTGGGATTTCATGGTGACACTATAATTTATAATACTTCTGCAGTTTTCAATTATTCAGATGCTCATGGCCCAACAAATTGAATAATGAATGGAGTAATGAATTGAACCCTGACAAGATGATAACAGAAAATATTATGAGTAGTCAATACACAGTGGAAACCACTTACAGAAAGATCCCTCAAAGAAACTACTTGTTTGAAGGACACATTTTCTCTTGAAATCCAAAAGACTTGCGGGAAAATGTGTGCAGGAGTTGCCATTAACAAATAACCACTGAAGGCATAAACCTGCAGAACTGTAGTATATTTCTAGTGACCGAACTGTGAATCATAATCATAAATAATCAGTTATATTTTCTGTGGATGTAGGTTATGCATTTCATTATGTGTTTTTTTTCCCCTCCCTCTAATGCCACAGAGAGAGAAAAAGAATGGCCATATAAATTCTTAAACACTTTAGCTACAGGCTTAGCCTTGGAGGTGTGATGATATTCCACAGATGCTAAAGCACACAGGTCTTAACAGCATTTAATACATTTGCATCCACACTGCAAGCCAGAAACATAAATAATAAAAATGATAAATATACTGTTCAGAAATGGCGAAGGTAATGCACGTTTGTATCTCCCAGCTAGTATTTAAAGGAGAAGTGCAGGCAGCCAGCAAATACCATGTTAAAAAAATTACACAGCTTTAAAAAAAATAAAATAAAATAAAATCAACCCAACAAAAACCCTCAACCTAAAACCAAATTCAAACAAAGCACTATTCTGCATTAATGAAGAGATAGGTAGCTTATCCCACATACTGAAATTTTATGATACATTGACAGTTTCAAACAAAGGCAAACAAAACTGCCTTCCAAAAACTGCCCCCAAATTTCATGCCAAAAATCAAAATAAGCCTTTTATGGAAGACTGGAAAATACTGGGCTAACTATAAGAGAAAAAAATACTGGCTCCATTTAGAGTAGGTCCAAACACAAGGCCAGTTATTTGTGGCATGTTTTGCTTGAATCCATGCTTGGTCTCCAGTGCTGGGTCAACACTTTTACTGGGTTCACCCCAAAGGCCCAAACAGCTGTAAACAGTGTAAAGGCTGGAAATAAACTTAACAGCTCCAGACCCTTTGTGACTATACTTGTGTACTACCTAAGTTGATTCAGCAAAGAAATTTAGAAGGTTTCAGAACCCTCTGAGATTAGTTGATTTGGTTTAAAAAAAAAAAGATAAAAAGGAAATTCAGAAAGCTGGATATTTTATATTCAATACTCAAGTATTATAGTGAGGAAAGAAATGTCCTTATTTCTGTCAAGTAGTGAAAGTGCCTATTTCCAGTATTCTGAAGAAAAACCCCATAAGCCAGGAACCAATAGCCAGGTGGCACAGCCCACCTTTCAGTAACACCTCCAGGTGCTCTGTTCCTTATGGACACCTCTAATGTGCAATGACAGTTCACCAAAAGGCTGCATCAGTTGGGAAAAACAAATCTACGCCTCAATCTCCAATGTGGGCAGAGCTCCCACCACGTGCAGTTGCCAGCTGAGAACCCTTTGAGAAGCTCCCATGCTCTCACATTTGTATGAACTCACCCTGGACTCTCGAGATTCCCTGATTTGGACGCTCCCAAGAGTCCCTTTTCACAGCCAGGTGTTCAAAGAAAGAGTCGGCGTTCCTTGGCTTTGGTTCTCAAGGTTGTTTATTTTTCTTATCTATAACATGTCCTCCCTGACCAGCCGCGATGCATTCAGCAGGTCAGCTCAAGGCACACTGCCCACCCTCAGGGCAGTGTTGTCTTTTTATACTATAAACTACGTAGACATTATTTACAGTTAATTCCCAATACCTATCACCTATGTTAGACAGTCAGTTTCTATTCTAAACCAATCCAAAGGTGCCACCATCTCCAAGAAGATGGAGGCCGTGAAGAAGAAAGAGGAAGGACAGTACACGCCCAGATTCCTCCATCTTGACCCCCCTGTACCCGTATCATAAAAATCTTAACATTCTATTTTTCCACTCAGTGATAAGCTAATCATTCTACTTTACTTTCCCTGGTTTGTAACTCTTCATATAAAGTTGGTAATTTTTTCCATGGCTCAAGATCAAAGGCAAAAGGGTCTTGGGCTTCATGCCAGACCCCCAGAGCCCTCTGCCCGGGGCTTGGCTCATCCCAAGCAACAAGAGAGATGTCCTGGTTTCCCACACTGCCCACCTCAGTAGTGGGATATGGCTGGGTTACAGTGCTTACTCAGCCCAGACCACACATGCAAACCCATCTCTGCTTAGTGACTTAAAAGGAGGAGTTAGTTAGCTCTCAGCACCCAGAAGATCCTGTTCTTACATCATGGAGAAATTCAGATCTCTGCTGTAATGCTGTAAATTGACAATTAACTACATGGATGGAAGAAATAAACACATATAAAAATGTAAACTGTGTGTACATGATTTTTTCTTTATTGTTTTCCTCTCATAATAGAGGGGAAATCAGCTATATCTGGAAGCTTGGATTAGTGTTTTTCATTTCCCACTGAAAAGGCAAACCTGTCTTAAGAATGAACATGCTTTGAAAATGAGATACTGTGACAAAATCACTCTAATTGCACTTAAAAATCACTTACATTTTTATTTCAGCATTTTCAGCACCCTGCTGATACTAAGTGACCTCCAATCATATTATAAACATTAAATTGTACCCTTTGCCTTTCCATTTTTCTTCAAAATTTGTTTTTTAATAAGTCTGCCACTGTTCTTTTTCCATGAGCATTTTTTCCCTAGTATTTAACTCATCAGCTGTGGCAGCTTGCATTGCTTATCAAATCCAATATCCCATTATTGAAATCATTATCCAGCCATAAAAACACATTGATTTGTGTTTACTGTTAATATTTTACAGCTTAAAGCACGTTTTCCTCACCAGAAGCATGATTTGGTGGTCAATTCTGTCATCCTAGCTCATCCTGAGCTGCTGCAATGAAGCCAATGGAATGGCAAGACTTAGTGTAGCACAGGGGTATGATTCTTAACCAAAGACAGAAACTTTTGAAGAACTTTATTTGATTTATTGCTGTCATTCTTAAGCTCAACTGCTACTGAAGGTAGTGGGAGCTGCTCTAGATAAGCCTGGTAGCTAGTTTTACACAGGCTCAAATTGTGCTCCCCTTCCTTCATTTCCCTTCCTCACAAAGCAGCTGTGAACTGGAAAGACAAGTAAATTTCTTGAAAAGGATATGGGAAAGCTCTTTGCAAAAAGCCTGACCTAGAAATAGTCTGTCTCACTTGAAAATGAGCCTCCTGAACAGATATTCAGCTGTTTTCAAAGGGATGCTTCAGTAAAGACATCTGAATTTCAGCCTGGTATCACCAGTATAATTTTGGTATGGTGGAGCCCCACTCCCACAAGGTGGAGTGGAAGCATTAAGGAAACATTTAAAGTCAGGGCAGAAACATTTGGAAAATGTCAGCCAGCTACTAATAGAGAAAAATCACCTAAAATATGTATTTCTGAAGCAATTGCACTGCTAGAACTTTTTTACAGTGGCATTTTCTTCATCTGGGACCTATGAATTCCTTTAGAATCTTTGCCTTTTTTAATAGACTGCTTTTTTCCCCATAGGAAAAGCACCTCTATATCTTCATTACTAGTTTGTATTCTTCACCCTTTGTCTGGTGCCTTTAACAAATCAATTTTCTTCATGGAAAAAACATCAGTCCTATGTGGAGGCTGCAGAGCCCTGGGCAAGGCTATTGTCTTTATTTACTCTGAGACACTGGAGTATCTCCCCTATAGTGACAGGCTGAGAATGTTGGGACTGTTCAGCCTGGAGAAGAGAAGGTTGTGTGGAAAGCTCATAGGAACCTTCCAGTATCTGAAGGGGCTGCAGGGAAGTTGGAGAGGGAATCTTCAACTCTAGAGATAGGACAAGAGGGAATGGCGTCAAACTGAGAGTAGGAAACTTAGTTTAGATATACAGAGGAAATTCTTTACTGTGAGGGCAGTGAAAACTGGAACAAGTTGCCCAGGGAGGTTGTGGATGCCCCATCCCTGGAAGTATTCAAGGCCAGGCTGGATGGAGCTCTGAGCAACCTGGTCTAGTGGAAGGTGTCCCTGCCCATGGTAGTGGGCTTGGAACTTGATGTTGTTTAAGGTCCCTCTCAACCCAAACCATTCTATGATTCTATCTGTGGTGTCTGGGCTCCCATTAAACAGTTTGGGTTAGAAATTACTCAAACTTTTAATATAAAGGTAATTTGTTTCTATGCCTTAGCCCACACATTAGCAGTAATATCAAGGGCAATATGTAAATTCTGTTAAGATTAGTGCTCCAATATTCCACAAACATTTTGGGCTCTCCAGAAAAAAAGACATCTTATAATTGTAAAATTGCTATTTTATTGTAGTTCCAGTTAGTTCTGTACAAGAAATCTTCATCACAAAACCTCAGCTCCTCTAGGGCCTAGTACAACTCACTGCTGGTGTTTCAGGACACACATCCTGGAGCAACATCAGAGTGGTTCAGTGGTTCTCACCTCCCTACACACCACAGAGAAACATTTATGCTAGTAGATTATGCAGATGCTAATATATGGGTTATCAGCATTAATCCACTGCTCAGTATGGGAAAACCCTCTAATTCACTTACCAGGTTTCTAAAAGCTCAAAACTGAAACTATTCCTGATATTGTCACTCTGTCCAGCAGCTCTGGCTTCTCCAAGACCTAAAACATTAGATGAGCCCAACAAATCAGACAGGGGCAGCACCACTTCCAAATCCTGGCTATGTGAATTCCATGTTTCCCACTTAAAAGCATTGCCTGAGTGCCTAATCCAGCTAGTTTAGACATACATTGCACCTCTCTTCTCAGCTGGCCCCAGGGTGCTGCACCATGGGGCTGGGCATGGCTGTGCTGACAAAAGAAATACCTCCTTTTCTTTTTTGATGGGGAAGTGCTGCACAGCACATAGGTATCATCATGAAGTGAAAAGGCTTGTAAAAATCAGATGTTATTTAGCACCCCTTTCAACATGTTGATTTTTAAATTTCTGTGAGGAGAAGCAACAACAGCTGTGCTGAGAAAGGAAGGGTTTGCTGCAAGTACTGAAGAAGGATACGTGTCCTTGCTCAGAGCCAAACACTGAGGCAACACCAGTGGTGAGTCCAGAGATGTGCAGGGGGACTCTAAGGAGCTCACTTTCTTTGGCTGAGCTCACCCTTACTTTGGTCACTGTTTAATCATCCCTATTAACTATTTTTCTTTTACTTCAAGAGCTCCTGAAGATAATCCAAAGGGTGTAGGTCACGTTGTTATTCACTGAACACACACACATTGATACTCACACAAGAGAAACAACAAAATCAGTAACAGAAGTGAACTTTGCAAAACAAATGAAAACACGGGGTGACAATTTGACATGAGGTAAAGATTCACTCTTTCTTCTACAGATCCACTCTCAACCCAAGTATGTTCCTTATCCTATGCCTCTCTCTTCCAATAGTCACCTGCACTTCTGGTGAATGACAGTTCCTGTAGCCTTCAAAACAACAGTGATTGTTGCAAGACATATTCACTTAGGCAAAAATACTGGGATTTTGGGGGCTGGTTTGGTTTGGTTTTGGTTTTAGGGGATAGATACAAAAAGACACTTTCTGTAAATACTGAAAGATTTTTTTAGCTGGCTACAGACCTAATATGATTCAGTCCACCAAAAGTCCACTTCTTGGCCAGGCCAGACCAGACCTTGGCGTCCTTGCCCTCCAACAGTGAGAAGATATGCCACTGTCCCAAAAGCAGTCTACTCCCCTGAAAGCTTCCTAAACTTCATTCAAGCTTAAATGTCAAATAAACCTGGTACTGGCATTTTACAGTACTATTAATATCATCAGTATCTAACAATCTGATGTATGTAATTTATCACAAATTTTAAACATTTCTGTAGGAACTTCTGCTTTATATTATTGACACATCACTGTGTGTCAATAATATATAAGTAAAACTTGTTGCTCACATGGTAGAATTAAAAAATGAAAACTCCAGAAACAAAAAGGCAAGCATCATTTAAAACTGTAAAAGTTATTATAAATACTGTGTTAATGCCTTTCTAATTGTTAAAGAAAAATAAAATGCTAAACCGTTTTTTTTTAAACCATAGCTTCTGTGATACCTTCTTTTCCATAAGATTGTCTCATGTTTCATTTTACTAACTCTGAAAACACTCCTGGAGTTAACTAATAAAATAGGAAGCAATTTGTTTTTTTTAAATCATGCTTCACAGGTAAATTTACTAATCCAGTTAAGACTTCCTCACTTCAAAGCCTAATGTATAAAACATTTTATCTCACATGCTAAGAAAGACCAGGTTGAAGAACACTTTTGACTTACAGTCAAACTTGATCTACCAAACACACAGCTCCACTCAGTCACAGCCTGGTTTGGAACAGATTTTTTATTTTTGGAAATCTAGTGTCACTCAAAAAATACTTTAAGAGTGTGCACATACCATGTCAAATGTGTGTATACAGTCCTGCTGGACTCAGTGGGATTCAATGTATTTAAACCACTGCACCTATGGAGCATTTTGCTGGATTAGAGCTGTACAAAAATATCAACATCTGGATTAAAGGATAAGCATCCATAAAATTCATATCTAAATCAAAATTTTAGCATGGTTCTAACTGCTTTAAGCACTTAGATAACATTATGGACAATCTCTTATATAACATACCTGGACAATCACGTATGGGGAACACATACCTGGCATTTAGCAGTAAATGGGGTTGGAATGTGCCTGACTGGGAGGGGGACACGGAAATCTGATGGACAACAAACAAGTTAGTTTTGGAGACAGGGATCAAAGGGAAATGTGAGTGCCTCCAGTTTCACTGAACGCCGCGTGCAGAATCTGAACACCATCCACAGAATTCTCTTCTCTCTCTGCAAACTATCAAGACAAGGAAAACATCCTTACTGGAGTCCTAAAAGTCACTCTCCTATAGCTGGAAGCTCTCTGTGTGGCAGAGCAAGTATTTTGCCCTTTGCTCTTTACCTGTCATTTCACACACCTGTGCCCATCAAGGCCTTCTCTTGTCATGGAGAGAAAGCCCAGAGCTGAAGAACTCCAACCTGAAGAGAGAAGATTTCTGTGGGACTGGGTTCTGAACACTCAACATCCTCCCTTGTTGCTCTCCAGGAGGCCAGGCTTCAGGAGAAGTCAACACAACACACGGAAGCATTTGCACATTTGAGAGGTATTTTTTAATAGTAAAATAAACAAGGAAGGTGGGGGAAAGCAGAGGAAAAGCTTCCTCGCTGATCATTAGTGTAAACCCAGTTCTTGGCACACTATGGGAAATTAGTAGCTTTTAAGAAAGGGCTTTTAATTGCTTAATCTAAGTAATGTGGACAATGGCATACGTGTTTTATTTTAGGGTCTATCTAGCCCACTCAGAAAATGTAATGGACCTAATTTTCATTTAGTATAGGTCTGAGCAGTTCCTAAAACATCTAAATGGCTATTAATTTAATCAGGTAATTTAACTATAGCTCTAGAAAAGGCCACCAGCTAGTTGTCACGCAATGATTATGAGGATGACATTTCTATCCCATGATGCCAGAGGCAGACTTTGATACATAATTTTCTTTTTGAAGGTTAAACTCAGATAACCTGCCTTTGGCATTTAATTAGCTACATATTAAACACTCTTTTAATAATAAAATGATTAAAAATTTTATTGCTTCTCAAATGAGGCCCTTTTAGATAGATTTAATGACTTGGTTAGAGCACTGTAGTTTGTGAACCAAACCTTAGTTAGACCAGTATATAGTATAATGATATGCTTTACAGCCTGCAAAATCTGTATTTTATTCAAATGACTGCCATAATCATTTTGGGTAAAACTTATAATGCATTCTTCTGTATTTTTAAGTCTAACTGTTAAATGTCATTGAAAAGTAACTGAGAACCAACTGATTTCAGGATTTAAAGAAATGTTCAAATGCAGGTAGTTACACTAAGCTGCAGCAGGATTAATGTACTGTATTTTATACAGAAATTGTTTATCCTTTTAAAAATCATTTTTTTCACAGTTCAATATCTGTAAAAAAGCCCCTCATGTTCACCTAGTAATGATAAAAAAAGCGTGAAGTGGCTGACAGTCTCCACTCTTTAAAATGTAAGCAATTTAATGAAGACTAACACCAAAAAAAGATAATATTTTTCCATTCCTGCATGGTAATAACAGTGTCATGACTGCAAAATAGCTGTAAAGATAATAATTCCATGGGCTGTGCCCACAGAGCAAATAGCACTATAAGGCAAAGCAAGTACATGGCATTTAAGAATATACATATATATATATGCCAGCGTGCATATAGATTTCTCTCTGCACTTAAACCAAAAAAGCACCTTTATCTACAGATTAAGGTAATTATTAAAGCTCAGATTTTTGTGGCCAGAAGTTTGGGCTGCCAAAATCTCATCACCTTCACAGCCAGAACTAGGTCATCTCCTCACAGGCAGTTAGTTACTGGCAGGGACACATAATGTAGGAGTCAGCCTACCATCCAGTCCCCTTAAAAGTGGTCCCTCAGGGAAGAAGTACGTTGTCAGGACAGCTGGATAAAGAGGGAAGTTCATCTCCAAGTCTGTCAACCTAGCACTTTTCATGGGCATAAAAATGAAGGAGAAAAAACAAGAGCAAACCCAATGAAGAACTGAGAAGTAATATCTTTTAAGCTGTGCTGCCTTGTTTACAAGTCTTTGAAAGATTTCTCTGCTGGAAAAAACAGTCTGTCCCCAACATCTACTCTACCCATTTCTGACAAAGCTGGAGCCTTTTTAAACCTGCCCTTTAGAAGCAGGAAGGACAGATTATTTCCTTTGCCAAGATCTATTTGAGAAAGGAAAAGTGGGAGGCCATCAGGATTGTGGTTATGCTCTTTTAATTTTCAAACTGCCTTCATCCCTATCCAGATGTAAATTAGGCAGTCTACGAGTTGCTCTACTTACAGACTCAGCTGAGATGCTACTGGGAGTAGATACCTACTTCTCCCTGCTCTTCCTATGTCTCCTGTACCAGAGTAGGCATGCACCAGTGTCCTCTTCACCACTGACATCCACACAGTTTAACACCTCAGTTTGACACAAGACACCACAAACAGCTCGGGGCAGGTGTTTGTGCCAGAACCACGAGCAGCTCTCAGGCAGTGGGTACCTGCCTTTCTGCCTCGGTGGTACATTGGCCTGGTGTGTCCCTGGACTTTGTAACCACCAGCCTGCCTGGGCTGTCAGCTGGCCCTGGCTGCTGTTGTTGGACTCTTTCTGCTCCTCTTGTTCAGGTACTGTGGGGCTGAGAAATTTCTGCCTGAGTTTTTCTATCTCTGTTACCATTGCCTCTGGTGGCATCAGCCCTTGGGAAGCAGCCTGCTCCTGCTGCTTCTGGGCAGGTTGCTGGTCAGTACAAAATGTTTGTATTTTTGGCTTTGGTATGTATTTTGGCTTTGGTTTTGTGGCTTGTTGGGGTTTTTTGGTAGGTTTTGGTGGTGGGTTTTGTTTTGGTTTGTTTTCCTTACACCTGGCTAATCCAACTCCTGGTAAGTGTTGAGAATTCCAGTTGATGGTTTCCTGCTGATGCATGGACACTCACAGCATGCACCCTTAGAGCTTTTGTAGGCCAGACCTCATTTCAATGTTTAGCATGCCTGCATGCCTAAGTATTTGAAATCTGTGAAAGTGTAAGAGGTGCTCTGCACCTCACTTGGTGCTTGCAGCACCTAACCCGTGAGATAAAACTTTAGAAGTGTTGTCCTAATAACCCAAAAGTAGCACCATATAGTGCATTTACATTTTATAACCTAGACAGAAGTGTTGCCTCAGGGGACCACCACAGAAATCTTTCTAGTAGAAATTGTGTTAGATCAAAGAAAAAAGACCAGATTATCTGCTCTTGGGCATCCTTACAAAGGCAAATGGAGAACATTTAAAAAAAACACCATTTCACTTCACCCACATGTTAGTAAGATGCTGTCAAGCCACTGGGAAGCAGAGCCATGTACCAAGAAGTAAAGGTTTTGTAAGCTACTTCTTCTCATACGTAGCAGACGTTGGTTCAAGAGACAGTTTATCACTGGGGAGATGACACTCACATTGTTGCCTTTGCAACCACTCTTTTGTGAAGGGTGGGAGAAAAAAAATCTCTCAGTTTTTCTTCAAGCAGATACAGATTCCCTCTCCAGAAGAATGATGATGGGGAAGAAGACAGGCCAAGGATTTTCTGAAGTACTAGACCTACAAGCATGTCCGGACAAAAAAAAATAAAGTAGTCTTTCTGGACTGTTTTTCCGAGTATAATCCATTTTAAGCATGTCTTCCAACACTGCTACACTTTCCAAGACGACTTTCGTTTTCTTGGGTTTTTTTGTGGAAGTTGAACCTTCCTTTTCAAACTGCCTAACTCTGCAAGATACTGTTACTTGAAAGCAGAGCAATAAAACAAGCAGGAAATCTGCCTTAAAATACAAATTCCCTCTTCCAGTCATGCATGTGCCTGCTCTGGGATCATGCCTACCTTCTGCAAAAAATCCTAGGCATATCAGCTTCCATATTCTCATTTTTCTTTGTGAATAATGGCTCTCCCTTTTCTTATGTTACACTTCTGTGCCCAGCTATTCAGTTTCTGCTTTTTCACAGGGGAAAAAGATATGATCTTAACATCGTGGGATGATACTCCAGTGTATTATTTTGTTATGCATCTATGCTGCAGGTGAACCAGTGAGTGAGGAAGGTTCAGGCAACCCTCTCTCTTTTTACTCCTGTCTTGAAACTATGCAGAATTTTCACTCTTTGAGTTCTACAAAAGGACTTTCTAATGTAGTGGATTATATGGCCAAGGACAAAATCTATGCTGAAATACAAATTTTTAGACCTTCTGTGCCTCTTGCAGTGCCCATCAGGACCAGTCAATGTTAAAACAGGGTAGAAGCTGTCCTCCAGCAATGCCACCAAGCAGGTACTTGGGTAAAAGCCTAAATGCAGGAAACTGCCTCCCTGCAGTGATGGTCATGTTTCACCCAGTTTATTCAAATACATCAGTTACAGCTAAGCCAAAAGATTGTATTAAGGGTGCCATATTAATGGATAAGCCAAGGTGGCCACTTGTTGCAATGAAATAAAACTTTTTGCGTTCTTCTGGGCATGTGATCCCACTCTCCCCTATACCCTACAGAGTCTGTTCATGGCACCAATAAACATCTAACTTGGCAAGGAGGAAGTTTTCTGATTGCACAATCAGCAGAGCTGGCTCACTCGGGGATCTGACAAACCCCAGAGCTGGCCTAAGGGAGCAAGACTGTGACTGGGACCAGGATGGTCTCCTTCAGCAACAGTGAGCCTCTTGCTGTCACCAAGTTATGTCCCAAACAGGAAATGAAACATAAAAACACCTCTCCAGCACTCCTTCAATAGAAAGATAAAACACAGCTGTAATTCTTTGAGAAAAGGCAGTGATCCAACTTTGTAAAAACCACAGGGAAATCACCTAACAAGACTGTAAGCATTTCAGCATCATCACATGACATTTGATGACACAAAGAGATTTGGGCCTTTAACTCCAAGCTACCTGCAAAGTAGTAGCAAATACAAAGTGGATCTGAAAACAAGGTACACTGCATTCAGAAACTGCAAGAATTTCAAATATTCAAAACCACATTTCAAATTATTATTTAAAACCACCCACAAAAACAAAGCCCAAAGCTCTGCATGTGAAGTTATAAGCTCATACCATGATTAAGAACTGGCAAACTAACTATTTGTAAGAACAAGGACACTAATAGCACTGTGCCAGCAATGATCAGAAGTACAATGCTTAAAAAAGGATGATGAGATGCTTCCATACAAAAGCTTGATGCAAAATATCATGGGGTAAATTATTTTTTCCTTTGACTTCAATGGCCTTTTTGTGAGGAGTGAATTGTCTGAATTTAAGAGGTAGTTTTTTTGCTAAGATAATTAGAAACAGAAAATAAAGCTATTAGGAGTCCAAGTTTATCTCCAAAAACCATATGAATTTGGAAAAAAAAGTAATCTTTAAAATCCCAGGATTGGTACCCCATCATTTGCAGAAGAGTATCTGGTTTCCTATCTTATTTTCTATGGACAGAAATATCCCCTTCCTACTCTTACAATACTTATCAGATTTATATTTCCTTATGTTTTTTCTTTAGGAAGTAGAAGGTGGTGAAAGCCACAACGAACTTGATACATTCACTTATGAAGAAGTCCAGTGAAACTATACATATAGTTTTATGGGAATCTAAATAAATAGAAAATACACAACTATAAAGAAAATTAGACAATTAAGAAGACTTTTATATTCAGAAAGATACATGGTTTGACCAATAAAAGTTTGACATAATTGTTTTAAAAGTATTTACTGTTTTAAAAATTAAAGTCACACTATTAGTTTAGCATCACTTTTTCTGATTTCAAATACCACAAGTCAGGAAAAGATAGTACAAATAGGTAGCATTTTTACATTTCAATATTCTTTAGCTCTGAAACTAACAGTGAAGTTTAGTGGTTTTCAATCTCTGGGCTTTTTTAGGTACATTTTGGCAAGCTGTTATGCAATTTGTATTGCTTTTCTTTTAGAGGATGGCTTTGTGGCCAGAACTAGAAAGCTGCTGACTGATAGTTCTGAGCTCAGAAGACAAATACTGGTTTGGAGTTCCACATATTTATAGCATGTAATGCTTCTGGCAGAATGAAAACAAACCCAAGAAAGCAGAAGTTTGTTAAGTCTTTGTCATGTTTTAACCCCAGCCAGCACTCAAATCCCACACAGCTACTTGCTGTCCCACCAGTGGGATCAGAAAGAAAATTAGAAGGGTAAAAGCTTAAAAATCCATGGGTTGAGTTAAAGACAGTTTAAGAGGGAAAGCACACAAGCAAAGAAAAAGCAAGGAATGAATTCATGGCTTCCCACAGGCAGGCGGGTGTTCAGCCATGTCCAGGAAAGCAGGACACACCCTGCCACACTCCAAAGTCACCTGAAAAACAGAGCATCCCTCTTATATGAAGTTCTGGTTCAGCCCCTGGTGGCCATAAGAGCTTCTATGAGTTAAAGGATCACCATGAAAATAGAAATCAGGATGTGCTTTCTTGGCATGACTCTATTTAACCCAAAATTTACTTTTTCTCTTCAAACTGGGTGGATAGATTCTACTGAATAGTACTTTATTTCCAAATGAAGACTAGCTTATCCATAAGGATTCATATTTAAATTCATATTACTTTTTTCTATTCTGTGTATGAACTCGGAATTATGTGTACAATTTGTTCCTGAACCCAAAGCCTCATGACCAGAGACAAAGGAGCAATATATTCTCCCACCATATGCTTTGGCCTGTGCCAGAAAACATCTGATCCTTTTGTTTTATTCCTGGCTTAGTGTTCAAAAGAGTAAAGAAGTGATCACTTGTAAGTGTTTTAAATTATTAGGCATATTTTGATCAGCCATTTGTCTCATACAGAGTGATGAAAGATCAAAGTTGACTGCTTTTGTGGCAATAATGACTCAGGAGCATCAAGGAAGTGATTCACTTTCTTCTGATAACCCCACTGACCAGTCTTAATATCTCTTTACCTCCAGTAGTAACTCCAAAGAGGAAAGCTTTCCATACAGGTTACACATTCTCAGTAGGAGTTGACTGAGCTCACCTGCTGTGCTCAGCCACACATACAAGATGCAACACTGCGCTTTCTTTACTAAAAATTCTTTGCCTGTAGGAGTCCCTGTTGCAGAAGAAAAGTTCAGTATGCCCAGTGGAAGGGAGCATTTACTCCACTGAGGAATAAATTACTGGCTGCAGAGACCAAAACAGAAATTGCTGCATTTATATATATATATATATATATAGATATATATATATATATATAGACTTCCCACAGACATGTACAGCTCTTCCTGTGTAGGGTAACATCAAGGATTCTTGCTTTTACAAAACCAAGTAAAATCCAGCTCTGCCTGACAACTACTACCTGCAAAGCACAGGAGCTTTCCTTTCCTCATGTGAAGTACATGAAATGCTACTCCCTGCCCACACAACCCCAAAACCCAAAGCTGTTGTTTCTCTGCACCCTTGCTGCTTTGCTGTCTCCCCTCAAGGGCAGAATCTCAGGGGTTTCATGTAATTTGTATTAAAATGTAATGCTTTCCAGCTCTTTCATTTATGTTATGCAAAGTCAGGATTCTCCTCTCCAGAATTTAAAGCATACCCAGTGAAACTTGACAGGTAAGGGAGGGTAGGTGGAGGAAGGTCTTAGAGGTCTGAGAAAGTGAATATAATTTACAACGCTTAAACCCATAAAACCTCATTAAATATGTAGAGGCAGCATACCTAGCAGGAGAGGAAACTGGGTAGGGCTGGCCCCAAGCACAGAGGACGCGCTCCACAGAGACTCCCTGGTGACCTTCAGTGGGGAGAGGACTGGGTGTCAGGGAGCCTTCCTGCACACTTTCCCGCTCAAGTCTTGTGGGATGCTCTCCAGCAAGGCAAGCTGCTGGGAAACCTCTTCATTCACCCTCTCCCTGCATCAGCAGGGGATGAAGTGGGGGGTCTGTGTGTGTATTTGTCCATTGTGCCACTCCTTTACTGGTAGGAATTGCTGGGGTGAATGAGAAATCATTACCCTGTGGCACTACATTTAAAAACCATTTCTGTGAAGTGCCCATGATTTTTTTTTTTGCAGTCTCTGCTGTAGATCTGATTATCTAGTGTTTAGAGCATCTAGGTAGGGAGTAGGAAATGTAGCTGCCCTGTGAACTATGATCCACCACAGCCCAGGAAATCCCATCATTAAGCAGAACTTACCCTTGTCTCTCTTTAAATTCTTCCTCTCAAACCAATTATAAGAAGAGCATTATTAAAATGCTAAGTCTAGGAAATGTTCAATATTAACAAATAAATTTTTCAGACAAATGCTGGTTTGGGACTTTCCCAAGCATGTCACACTCAGTCTGCAGATGGGGCCCATTTCTATGGTGTCAGTAGGAACAGAGTGTCCTTAAAGACCCCACACAAACAGGTAAAGAGCCAGATCCTATACTTCATGTGTTAAATCATATACCCATTGGTCAAAAAACAAGAACCATTTCCAAAGATTTTTAAATGCCCAGTGTTCTCTAAAAGGAGGGCTAAACACATATAATTTACTATGACACCAACTGAAATCCATCCTTCTTCTAGTACATTACCTTCTTTTTTTTTCCCTGTCTCCCTCTCCTCTCTGTCTCAGAGAAAAAAAAAAAAGAAATATTCCATCTTAAGCATGGCACTCAGACTCTCAGCTTTACTATGAATATGAAAACCAAATGCTCAAAAGAAATGTACCTGGCTCTATGCAGGTCTCTAAAACACAAGATGCAGTGAAAGAGCTGTCACAAATCTTACTGCAAGTATAAAAAAAACTCCAGGGTTTTTCCTTTGCATGCTTCACATCTAATCAATTTACAGCCTGACAGTATTCCTAGAAAACCTTCTTTCTCACTGTACAAAGGCCTGGTATTCAAGCATTTTTGAGTGATAATTCAATAGGATTAAATTACACTCATGTGACAGCTCAACCTCACTAATGAGGTACATTTCAGTAAACTGTTGACAGAACTGTCTGGAAGGCTTCTTTAATTTACCAACATGTAACAACATGGGAAAAGCATTAGTCAACTAGATGAAGATGAATAAGCACTGGGGTCTGGGGGCATTTTGCATTAGCACATGACAACCTATAAGTGTTTTTGTCATTTGCTCTTTTTAGCCCTAGGCAGTCACTGAATAACTGGTACCTGTTAGTGTGATTGACCTACCAAAGCAACAGAAGGGATTATATTTACAAATGTCTGTATGGAAAACAAGCCAGAGAAACATCTTTCTTTTTTTCTTAAAAGATAACAGTTGTTCTGTGGGAAGAGGTCTTACAGCTACAGCCAGGCTGAAAGAACATTTAAATCTCCTCAGCCTGCCAGCGTGCTACATCCATTATTTCATTTCACAGGTCCTTTTAAGACTAGAATTTTTTAAGCTTGTTTAAAATACATCATTCCATAGAGCTGTTGACTAGCAATAGTATATACAACTTCTACTAAGCAGAAAATGTAAAAGGAAGAGTAAAGGATCCAGAGACAAACTCTGTGGCTTCAAGTGACACAAAACTCTTAATGGGCATCACTTTCTGCACATATACTGCTATTAGCAGGCTTAAATAGAAGCTAGGGGGGTACTTATTGAACTGATGACATCATTAACAAACTGATGACATCATTAAACAGACTTAGGGAGACTAAGATGCAAATAAAAGTGAAGACAAAACAATGCCAGTAATTTTAGACGTGCAGCTTCCTGTAGGTGTAAATCAGTGCAGGCAATTTTAAAGATGTGTGAAAAGTCTCTTGCCCAATGCACTCAACTAATGTATCTGCTGCATTTTTAAAGCTAGGGAAGTTAAATATTTGCAAATAGCATAAGATTTAAGTAAAACAGTTTGCACCATGACTGATGGGAAGTGGTCCACTGAAGGAACAGTCTGCCTTTCCATTTATTCAGGTTGCATATTCAGAGTGTGTGTGTGTGTGTTGGTGTGTGTGTGTGTTTGTGTGTATTTTATTCTCTTCTTCCTTGGTATCGCCTGGTGCAATGCTCACAGTTCTGTGAGTTTACATCCTCAACAGGGACTATCTGTTTCAGAAGAATTAAAACTTTTCTTGATGGAGGGGGAAAAAAAGACAACTGAATCAAAACACAAGTTTTCCAGTGTAGTGGAGACAAGCTAAGCATCCTAAAATAAGACTGTGGTAGAGGACAGAGGGGCAACAGGAGATCTTGTAGGCTTACAAAAAGAGAAAAATTGAAAGGCTGTATTCACTTGAACAGGAAGCTGACCCCAAAACCACATAGCTGTCCGATTATATTGAATTTGAACAATATGAAAAGAAGAGAAACAAAAGAAGCATAAATGAATCTTGCCATGAGTAAAGTTGATGAGGTTAAGTGATGGATAACCACTGAGCCTTTTAAAAGATTCATCTTTTCACATTTGGATTTGAGCTAGTCTGTAGCTAAGGGCTACAATAGCCTTAATTTTTTCCATCTGTACTGGCTCTACTACCTGAAGTCACCACTTCTTTCATCTGTTCCTTATTAAAACCAGACTTTATCTCACCAACGTAACCCTATTGTCTGTGACCACAAAATGAAAAATCCCAACTTTTAACACCAGTGAACAGCCCTCCCCAGTCTCTTCAGCATCTCAGACTGGTAAATATGACTGATGAGAACAAAAAGGGCCGTGTGGGTAACACCTGGGGAGGGGCATAACTGCTGTGGTCTCATGCTGAGTGTCCCTGTCACCTCCCTGTCACTGACACACCGACATCCCTGGCTCTATACAGCAGCAGGTACACAGAACAACTCGGGCACAATATTAAGGACAACCTTAAAAGCGTAGAGTAACCCACATTTTGGTCCCTTCACACAAGTTACTTCTTACAAGAATAAAAACATGGAAGGTTTGGTGCTGCCAGGTGCTTCTGTCCTCCTCTGCAGGCAATCCTCTACACTCCTTCCCCTGTGACCCCCTCTCTTTCCAGCTGTGGTGCTGGTGTTTTGTATGGGCTGTGCTCTCTTTCACAGCAAGTAGTGGGGAGCCAAGAACTTTTGACTGCATTTGCAAAACTGTTTTGAAAATGTATGGAGAAATGTCTTAAATGACAAATATCCATAAGAAGGAAGAGGAGAGGGGAAAAGTGATTCTCATATATAGAGGAACTCGTTTAAAATTGTTTCTGAAGAACCTTGCAGCTTGCAATCCTAGTGTTGGCTGATTGAAAGCACTGATGCCACAAAAGCAGAGTAGAAAAATGTGTGCTGTGCCGATAATGTCTCTTTTTTTAACAGTCTGAGTCTCTGGGGCTAAAAAGGGCTGGTTCCTGACTTTGTCTCTTCCTTTTTTCCCTCAACTCAGATGCAAGTGTATTTATTAAGCAGCAAGCTGAAACTTTTTTGTCACAAAAAGTTAACTTTTTTCCATTGAGTTTTACTATTTGTTGGAAAGGGGAAATACACTGTTTTCATGACTGCAGCGCCAGAGTAGCTCACAGTCCTGGTGCATTCATCATCACAGAATTACTTGAAGGACACTATTACCTACTCCTTGTGTAAGGCAGAACTTGAGCTCAGAAGCTGGTGCATTCAAACTCAGTGACCTGCCCAACATTACATAAACTTCTCTGCCACAATGAGGCCCTGAACTTGGCCCACCCAAAGCTGTCTATATGGAAAAATCAGAAATTCACAGTTTTCTTTTCAGACAAACCACCTTCTGAAAACACCTAATTCTCTCCTTAATTGCTTCTTAGATCTACCAAATGTCTACAGATACCACACAACACCTTGAATAAACTTCAGGATGATATTATCAGGCTTATTAATAAGGCTTTAAGTGTTTTTCCTGTTCTGCTATTTTAATATTAATAATTTTTAACTATGGTGTAATCAGTAAGTGAGACTGAAAAGGCTGATGTGTATTGGTGAGCCAGGGAAAGGTAAAGAGCCCTAGCATCCAAAATGCCAAGAGAAGTAGAGAAGTAATTGTCTAGCTTGTTGAAAACATGGGGATTTTTTTTTTTTTTTTAAAGCACAAAACCTTCCTAGTTAGTCACCAGTATCCTTAGGAATAATTTCAACTGGTTTCCAGGGGAAACAGCCAGGAATCTTGTAAATTCATTCCTGCCCATGAATACCTGACCCCTTACCGAAACACAACTACAATTGTAAGGAGAGGTTCTCTTTCAGAGACTAGAGGTCATAGGTTTCCTCCCTTTTCCCTTCTAGCAAAAATACTTGGAATTAGTAGGACTTAAGAAAGTAGTCTGATCCTCTGTAACAAAAAGCAGCTTTTTTCAAGTCCATCTCATGCGTTGCCAAAAATACATAAAAAAGGGGGAAAGTTAAAACACTCACTGCACTCTCATTTACTTTTGGATGACAGAAGGCAGCTTCAGAGCATACATGAACCTAAACCACTACTCTTTCTTGATGAGGCAGTATGTAGGGACACCCTTGGATTATGAACTATGTTGTGTTTTCTCTGACACCCCATGACTTTCTCAGGTACAACAGGTGATTCTAGGGAAGCGCGTGTAGCTGAATGAGCACAAAGATCTAAACCCATGTAGGCTCTGTAAGTACAGAGAACCACAGAATATTCTGAGCTGGAAGGGATCCACAAGAATCATCAAGTCCAACTCTTAAGTGAATGGTCCATACTAGGATCAAACCCACAACCTTAGCATTATCAGCTCTAAGCAACCACATCACAGACATCCAGCAGAGGATTCCCCACTGGGTCAAACTGACACTCCTCTGGCACATGAACAGAATGACTAAGTTTGTACTCAATACAGAGGAAGAAACTGGTCAGTACAGAACTTGAAATAGGACACTGGGGTGCCAGAAAATCTGGTTTTGAGTGCTTCTTCCCTGACAGAACCAACATGCACGCAGTCTGAGTTTGCTGGCACTGCTCAGCCTCTCCAGCACCCTCAGCAAACTCCAACGGGCACACAGAGCAGAGGTCAGCAGCCTCCCTTGCTCCAACCTAGAAAGGAAGCACAGCAAGGCATCTTCCTGGAAGTCTTATTGTGCAGTTCCAGAGCCGGATCTTGGGGCTATTTTCTCTCTGTGTTGAAACATCTATGGGTTATTAATTTACTATATGCCCATCACTGTCTAGATTCTTTTGTTCAGTCAATAGTGCCATAAGTCAGAGTCCTTTTTGTGTAACAGAGGACTGTAAGACAAGGACTTTACAGGTTGCAATGCCTTCAGGCAGCGATATCTGCAAATCCTGCACTTTCCAGTCCATAGGCAGTGCAGGCAACTGTCAGAAATGGCAGTCAGTTCCATCCTGTCCTCCTTGGCTCCACTTCCTGGAGCACAAGTCCCATTCCTATCTCTGCTGACCAAGGGTAACCTCTGGGGCCAAGGTGATGGGCTGGGCTGGAGATGCAGCACCTGCACATGAGTCAGTGGCCCAGGGTGGCTCCTGCCTGCAGCAGTGGAGCAGTGACCACAGGTAACAGCCACCTGGAGGCATCTCACAGACAACAAAAAACTGAGCAAATAGCTCAGGTCCCACCTTGTCCTCCAAAACATGTCCTTATTCATGTTTGTGTAGTACCACCTAACAGAAGACAGAAGAGAGGCACCATCCCCAAAAAATTGTAACTGTTCTAACAAGTACAGCACCTGTCCCAAAAAATCCACATTGCTTGCTTGTAATCCATGGCCTTGAGTTGCCCCAAGAGAGCAGCTGGGTGGGCAGAGCGTGGATATCCTGCTCCATCTTTCAGCTCAGGGAGAAAATCACACCCTGAGCTGCTACTGCTGCTCTCACTCTGCTCCTGCAGCTCAGAGCACTGACAATTCTAGGTCTGCTGCCCTTATCTGCTACAAGATCTACCAGCCAAAAGATGACACACACGTCTTGTTATGACAAATTGCTTAATTACAAGTTTGGCAATATGTAATACTTTGTATTTGCAGCTATCGTTAAAGCTGAAGAAAATGAAAAAAACATCCATTACCCTGAGAAAAAAGTCTACTCTTACCATAAATTTCTGATAAAGAAATGAAGTAGGTTCAAGTTTAATCACACCAGCAGTAAATCAAATATCAAATTTAAAACAACGAATTACAAAGAGCCTCCTCACAGTCGCTTAGCATTGATAAATTAGTAATGTAATATTAAATTATTCATATCTTTTTTTTTTTTCCTTAGGACTATAATGATATACTGTACACAGCACTGATAATTTACTTAGGCTGAGTCCATTCATTTAATTATGCTGCTAAACTTGGTAGGCCAATTGGTCATCATGAGAGTTTCCAGGCAAGCTAATCACAAATATATAGAACATGTCCCTTATTGTCCCCAGCGGCTAAGTGCTAAAATGCTATTTAGTGCTCAGAAGGTTAATGTCCTGCTTATGTAAATTGTCCAATTTAACATTCAGCAGCAGTATCATAAATTCTGGCTCCAGGATTTCATTAAACGTATGTTCAAACTAGTTGACCTTAAAGGTTAACAAGCACAAGTTAAACAGGACAATTATTTAACTCGCTTCTTATCAAGAGACTGAAGCGCTCTAGCCATTTAATAGTTATGCATACTTCACAATTAGAATTCTTAAAAGGTCTCTGATAAAGCGGCAGGTCATGAATTTTCATAAGGATGTCAGATAATAACTATTTATCTGCACTTGTTTTTCTTTCTTATAAACTTAAACTTTGATCTTAACATTCAATTAGAAATGATTCCACAGAGAAAGACTAGGTGACTCAAGGAGCTTGTCTTCACATTAATTTGAATCTAAATTAAGCTTTAAAAGCATTGCATCCATATTGTCTCCTCCAGAAATTAATTCAGAAGTTAGCGACCTATTCTTCATGCAAAAACCACTTCAGCCTTTCAGCGTTAGGCGATCGAAAACCACTGAATGCCAAATTATTGCATCAGGTTAACAACCACATTTTAATGTAAATCATAGGAAGAAAACTCTCCCTATACATCATGAAATAATTTGTATCACACACATTTAACTTGCCTCGTACAATGTTAACCAAAGATGAAGACAGATTAGCCGAGATCATTCCTTTTTTACGCTGCCCTATTTCTCACACAGCCTCTTTTCCGGAGGCTTTGGTGAAATATGAACAGCAGCAGACCCTGGAAGTGGCTGCCACAGCCACCACTACCTATGGCAGCGGTGATGCATTGAGAGCAGCTCCTCTGCTGACATTTCAAATCCCAAACATAACTTCTAAATGCAACAGGATCAAGTCATAGCTTCAGGGATACATTAAAACAGTAAACATACAGGAGAAATCTCTGGAGCTGACAGTAACTATATTCCAAGGAAGTCATAAGAAACCTTTTCTATTTTTTTCCAAGCTCAAAGGTACAAGGTGATTTCACTTTCAGATAAAATGGAAAATACAGTTTTATATTTATAAATCATGCAATTGCCACAGTATTTTAGAAAGAAAGGAAATGCAAGACAAATTTAATGGTTATTTGAGAGAGAAAAAGTCTTTCCCTTTTTCAATATGATTATGCTTTCACCTAGCTCATGAGGATCTTTTTAGGACAAAATTTTGTTCCTGAGGCTATCTGCTGAAAATAGGACTACAGGACATTTTAGAGCGAGGGCCTATTTTTTTTCAGTAATACATATAAAAAATGCAGGTCAGCGGGAGTAAGTCCATGAAGATGGGAAATTTGCTACCCATTTTCCAGTATTCAATTTTAAAAGTTTTCTATCCTAAAAGAGATCAGAAAGCTACACACTTAGGCAGTCAGGACAAATAGTCAAGAATAAAGTTACATCATCTAAACCTTGAGGGGAAGGGACTAAGACAGAGAGAGCTGCTACCTGCAGTACATTTAAACAGCCCAAGGAAGTGTGATATATTCTAATTTTGTGAAATTAGCAGATTACTTTGGCTTGCTTTGCCAGAGTTTTGTTTCCTAAAAGCACTGTAATTTAATGATGGCAAAGCAGTAGATGATGAACACTCATATGTCTTTCTAAAGGTTATTGAAAACCTTGCAGAAAGAAAAGAATTTTCCAGCATCCTGAAAGTGACAGCTTTTTATGACCTCATGTGTGGCTCCCTTTCCAAACTTCATCTTTTGCATTCTGGCTTCAAATTCTTCCTGAAAGAGGGCATAAATAAAAATGAATGGCTAATGGACTAAAAACACTTATGATCAGGTTTTCATAACGAACATTATTAATGGCTTCCTTTGCACATGCACTGACATATAGTGCAATACTCATTTCTAAAGTAAGATTTAGAGCCCTATTTGCAATAAAAAGCTAACAGATGCAAATAAAAATGAGAGATTCCATTACATAGCTACACACAATGGATTTCTATTAAAGATAAACAAACATTTTCTTCTAAAGGCAGAAAGAGCTTCATTAGAAACTCACACATGTATGTAGGATTCACATCTGTCTTCTCAGACATGTGTATGTTCCTTTTATTGTTATCAACAAAAAAAATTTGGGTCTGGTTTTGAGTAGCAATGGACACACATCCTATTTTGGCTCTTCCTAGTGTTGTGAATCTTCACACCTGAAAAATCAGGTTGACAGAACCCAGATCATCTCCAAACAATGCAAAAAAACCCACCAAACTCAACAAAAAAACCCCAAACCAACTCCCCCAAAAAACCCACAAAACCAACTCCAAATAAGTGTATATCCTTCTGCCAGACTTCTAATCTTTCTCCCACATCACACCACCACCACCACCTATTTCTTTTTAAAGGGCAATAATGAGACAGAAATGAAGTCAAGAAAATAACAACTTGAAGAGTTACTATTACATAAAACTCTGAAGTCTGTCCAATTATTGGTTAAGATCACTACAAATCCTCTACTCTGGCTCCTCACAAATCCAAGATGTAGGTAAATATTTTTGTCCCTATTTAGAAAGGCAAGTTGTTTTTCCTGCTGCCACCATGGGACCCTGGGCAGCCCCATTCCTACAGAACAAATTAAGATCCTGCCACCATGGGGAGGTTCACTCAGGCAAGGAGGCTGAACAGCCCACGATTTACTCCACAGGACATACTCCCACAACAAACCCAATAACATTTACAGAACTCACTGCTTTTGAATTTAAAAGTAAAGCTTATTTCTCGAAGTTCTTTCAATAATTTCCATAGATTCATTCCAAACATCCAAACTCATTGCATCAAAAGAAATTCAAGGATTTCACTTGCAATAATTATTTCTGTTGGGACTGAAGTAAAAAAAGTGATTTTAGTTAATGTCAGCATTCAGATGAAAGCCTGAAAGAGTACTTCTATGACAGGTTTGTCCTGTTATTAGCAATTAGCAATTAGCAATTCCATCATTAAGGTACATCACTAGAAGTGTATAGGCAAGAAAATGAGCTTAAGAAATAATGACTAGTAATTATGGTTTTGCACAGGCAACAAAAATACTGTATGTAATTCTATGTTTTGCCTGAACACAGTGAAGGATCTGCTACTGGATTTGTGGGACCAGGAATTTATTCGCTTGTCTTTTAGTAAAAAGGAGAGACTTTGAAAAACTAAACTAAAACACTTTGAAAAAGAATCCCAATGTCAATTGGCAGGGAGCCTGTTGATAGAACACAGGAAAACTTGATGAAGATGGACTGGATGATGAATCTCTCCAGCAAGTTTCTTAACAAAATGGGCGTCTGGCTTGATAGAGACACCTCTTCCTTCAAGTTTAATTCCACATGTAAGCACTCGTTCACTGAAGAGTTTAGGTCCCTCTAAATATGCCCCAGGCCTGGTAAGACTCTTAATAGATCTCACCTCATTTAAATGAGTCTTAACTACTATTGTTGGCCAAGTTCTCATTCAGCTGAAGGAGTATTAACTGAATTCACTGATTTGTAGATGATTTTCACTGTGAGGAGAAGGGAGTGGAGAAGGGGGAGGGATTGATTTTTTAGGAATAAATTACTTTGCAGCAATACATCTGAATGCAAAATTTAGTTTCGTACGTTTAAAGTGTTCTTGTATCCTTACTTCTAGGAAAGTTCAGCTTCCTGAAAGCATGTCATTACTTGAAAATCTGAGAGTATGACAGGAGACCAATTGTAAACCAATTCCCATTGTGCTTCAGTTGTCAGGAGGAAAAAAAATAAAACTTAATAATTGTAGAGAATATTTGATGATATGCGAATTATGTTTTTCATCAGCAATTGGATGCAAGCAGTGCACCCCAATAACAGCTCTTGTGCCTGCAACCTCGTGTATTCAGGCTTCATCAAGGTAGTTACTCATAGGCTTAGTCAGCATGTTTTAACAACTCATGGAAAGACTTTATATGCTGAAAGGTCACAGGTATAGAAGTCGTGCTGAAGAGGGGCTTAGAAGCTTTTTGAAACTAGACTTTATTGGTTGTTTGGGGTTTTTTTTACTGATTGGTATAGAATAACTTATGTGTCATGTGGTATTGAGGGGAGGTGTATCAAAATCTGATATTAAATGAAGTGCAAGAATTCATGCACTTGATTATTGTAGCAGTGGGGTTTTGAGGTTTAACTGTTTTGGAAATTTGTTCAAAATGTTGTAATGGTTTGTTCCTGTTCACCCCTGTTTGGTTTTCCTAATAGTTTCTCCCAAAAGTCGATTCCTGAGTTTTCCAGATTTTTCCTAGTCTATAATGCAGACCCTGCTCCTGGCAGCCTGTCTGTGCCTGTGTACACCCATAACCCAGAACATTCACTGTCAGTTATGATATTTCCCTTCACTTATTGGCATGCACATTTCCAGCCCCTTTTCCTATTGGTTTTACCCCCCGATTCCCCTCCTAGCTAGCTCCTGATTCGTCGCTGCGCTGCCCCATCCCAGGGGGCAGCCTGCACTTAAAAAGTCCCACTTTTCCTTTGTTCTCTGTTCTCTCTCATGGCTCGCTTCTGCAGCTCTGCTGCCACCTGCTCCGGGTCCCCGTGGTGCCGCTGCGACACGCAGTTCTGCTCCATCGCCGGACCTGCCCGCCCCGCTCCGTCATGGTCCCGCCAGGGCTCCGGCGTGCCGCACCCAGAGGCCACCGCTCCCGCCGTGACCCGACACTGTCTCGGCACACGGTCAACCGCTTCCCGTGCTGCTCCGCTGCTCCAGCCGGCACGCGGCTTCTCCCTGCGCGGCACCGTCGCTCTGCAGCGCCGTGCGGCTTCTGATGCGACTCCGTTGCTCCAGCAACCACGCCGCCGGCACGCGCTCCGCTCCCGCCGCGGGAAATAAAGGCAGCTTGGAAACACACGCAGAGACAGTCCTTCCCTCTTTCCTTTGCCCCGATCTCAGATACGGGCCCACGAATATCGGCCGTATCTGCCGGCACAGACCCCGGCGAGCTCGGTCCAACCGCTACCCTTTGCCTGCTGGTGGCTGAGGTGGGGAGCGGTCATTTGTGATGCGCGCCAAGGGGAAAAGGGGGTTGGAGCTGGCCGGCTTCCAGCGCCACCCCCTCCTCCCGCGACCATGGCGTCAGCTGATTTTGTGCAAACAAGTTTGAAGTAAAGGTCAAGTCCAGCTAAAACACAGAATTTTCCTGTCTTAGGGTTTAAAAAAATATATCATGAAAATTTAAAGCTAGTTTACTACAATTTTTCTTGGGCTCCTACACCATTGTACAAGGGTATTATCTCATCCTCCTCAATTATCCCACAAAAGATTTTGCTTTGTAGTTACAACACTGTTTTTTGGCTAACCCTTCAGCATCTCTATTTCATAATGACTTTTATGGCCAATGTGAAATCACTGCAGTGAGGCTTCAAGTGGTTTTGTGAAGACTGTTATAATAATGAACAAAGTAGATCTGGAAAATTTTACTATTTGAGGTAATGATTAAGCATAATTTACAACTATTTAGGTGACAAATATATAAACCTTTCAACAAAAATATATATAAACTTCCCTGAGATTATTCTGTAGTAGGAAATGACTCATAATTAGTCACCTTACAGAATTATCTTTCTCTGCATTTTGTTGCTTTATTACGTGAGTCCCTGCACAACCCTCAGTGCATACAAGCTAAGTCACTTTTCTGGCCCCCTTGTCTCACTTGGAGGTTTAATTATGACTTGGGCATTAGGCATTTGGATTTTCTTCTACTACAGACAGGCTCAAGCCACAATCTCTTCTGCAATTTCCAGGGAGCAGGAGACAACTTTCTGAGCTTATCTAAACTTTTCTGATTTTTCATGCAAGTTTGTTCTTCTCTTTACTAATGATTACTGAGAAATCTTAAAAATTATCAGCTGTGATAAACATAGCTGACAATAATTTAAATGTAAAAAAACTCCCATCCCTAAAGCCTTAAAGATTTGGATACAATATTAATTGACCCATTCATTCGTTCTCCCACCTGCCCTCCTTGACAAGTCCTTAAACATTTAAAATCTTCTCAGGACATAAACCCACATTTTTGGGAACAAGATCTTTTTCTCAGTTGCTCATTGCTTCAGCCAACTCCTGTGATGCAGGTATTGATAAAATGGAAAAAATCTGACATTAATTCCTAAAATTATGATTGGTTCATGTTTTGAACTTTATTATGTCAGGTAATACATCACTACCATAATCCATTCCTGTGAAATACAGGAACAAGAAGGATTATTGAGGGTGAATAAATGAATGAATGGAGTTAGGGGAAAAGAAACACAGAAAAATTTAAGATTTAGGTACATATTAGGTAAATTAAGTCCCTTTATCTCTTTTTCATTTTCTCATATTGATGAGGGAGAAAATAATAATTGCTCCTCAACCTGACACATAAACTTACATATCTCTTAAACCAGGAAGCTGTTTTTCAAATGGCACCGTGGTATTGGTTGAGAGCTGATATATAATAATCAACAATCGCATGAATAAATTGTGTTAAATAATAGAGATAGTCTCAAATTCAAGCACTTTTAAGTTCAGAAAACACAGATTTAATATTATCCAGCATCAGTTCATGCATACACAGGGTGCAAACTTGTTGCTTTCAGTGGGTAAGATTTCAAAATTTCTTTTTAGAATAATTTTTCAGTCCACGATCCTAAGCTTGGGTGATTTTTTATGTACACAAGAGGTCTTGTCTTTTCTGTTTTTCATTGCTGAGGTAGCTCACAGTTGCACAAGCATTCAGCTAAGGCCACAAACATGTTTATGTTTGCAAAACATTTGCAAATGTTGTATTTACCACTCTGTGTCTCCCTCATAAAAACATTAAGATTTACTGCACTGGTGTTTGTGAAGCTCAGGGATCAAATGAATTCACATGGAAAGAAAAAGAAAGTTTCCACCTGACCTTGCTGGGAGCTGGACTAGAACTTTCATGGGGTAAAACATTTGCAGAGGACCAGGTAGTACTTTATTACGATTTATTAAATGTCAGTTTATATGAGTTTTATTGAATATGAGATTAGAGCAGTAGTTATTATATGACAGCACAGTATTCTGTGATTTACTCATGAACTGCTCTTTTTTTCTTCATCTGCAAATACCCTGCACAGCTGAGGGGAAAACATGGCATCAGCTAAACCAAAGAAATGGAAATGAGAATAAACATGTTTAAATCTTGGGGCGCTGGAGAGCTTTATCATGCTCATCTTCTATCTGGTGTTATTGATCTCTCTTAGTACAGGAATCAGGCTATGAATATGACCTACAAAAGTAGCAAAGATTTTAAACTTTATTATAATGGCTTGGAATTCAGTCTTCATTGGAACAGAAAGGGCAATTATTCGGGGGATATGTACGAGTCAAGGCAATTTGTTCAGAAAGGGAAGAGGAAGAGAGTGGTAGCAGCCATAGGAGAAAGCTGGAAAAGAAAAAACAGCTGTAAAGATCCAAAACACTTAGTGTTCAGCTGGGATAATATGGGCTCAGATCTTGGGAAGCTGAGGATAATGGCACATGAACACGTGAGGGTTGCTACTATTCTCCATTTTCATGGATGCCAGTAAGAATTTCTAGCACAGAAAAAGGGGCTACATTTGTAATTATCACATTATTTTTTCATTTCTATTCTATTGAAATTTAAGCATGAAGAACTTGATCCAAAGGCTGGAGGCGGCAGTTTATCTACATTCACTTCCAGACCCATCCAATTAAGCCAAACTGGAGTCCTGTCTTAAAGGCTTTTGGTGGCCTGCACCCACCACCATCAAGAGGCTCCACTCTGGGATGAAGATCACAGCTGAGAACTACAGCCTGACTGAACTTTTTTAGGAAGGGTAATCCTCTCTGCCTAGGCAAGAGTTCCTTTGCACAGAACGAGACAAGTCTGTGGAGATTTTCCCACAAGAACTAAGGGTAGTGCAAAACTTTTACTGCCTTGCTTAAGCACAAGATATGTTACTCTGACCTTATTCTCCTTTATACAAACCCACTGCACATTTCCCTGTGAGTCTGTGCCTCTGTGTTGCAGAACATTCTGCAAACATCTTCCCTAGAGACAAACTGACAACAGACTTATGCAGAAGTTGGTCACTTTGTTCTTGGGATCTACAAATTCATTGTAACTCTAGAACACACTAGGACGCAGGAATTGTACAACTCCAAAGAGAAACCAAAGGGAAGTTTTGTCTTTATTTGTTCTCTCTTAAAAAAAGACAGACCAAGAGAGCTGGGGTTATTCAGCCTGGAAAAGGGAAGGCTCTGGGGAGACCTCTCAGTACATAAAACAGCTTAGAAGAAAGCTGGAAATGAACTTTTCACAAGGGTATGTGGTGATAGGACAAAGGAGAGGCTTCAAACTGGCACAGGCAGGTTTAGATGAGCTATTAGGAAGACATTCTCTACTGTGAGGGGAGTAGGGCACTGGCACATGTTGCCCAGAGAAGTTGTGGATGCCCCATCCCTGGAAATGTTCAAAGCCAGGTTGGATGGAGCTCTCAGCAATCTGGTCTAGTGGAAGGTGTCCCTGCCCATGGCAGGGATCTAGAACTGGATGACCTTTAAGGTCTCTTCCAAACCAAACCATTCTAGGACTGTATGGATTTGCTGCTGCTATTTCTGTAATGAGGAATACACAGTAACTGCTTCAACTGAGCTTTATCCCAGTATTGTTGATATTTGAACATTTATTTGAACATTTGAATATTTTGTCTGAACTTTGCTGAGTTAATAATAAAAAATAGGTTTTTATAAAAAGTTAGGATTGCAAATTACTGCACCACCCTTTTCACACTTTTGGGTTGGATTTTTTCCTGCTACTGGCCCTAGTGCACCCACAGATCAAAGCTTTGTGCACTGTTTCATTAGCCAAGGTTTAACTAAAAACCTGTACACACAGAATGCCAGCTTGTGCCTCTGCTGCTCTTCAGCCACAGCTCCTAATGATAAACTGGGATGTAACTGCTGCTTTGTCTGGTTTGGAAAGATTCTGTAGTCTGGTTACATCTCCAGCATTCCTCAGACCACAATTTCAGTAGAGAAAACATTCAGACCAGAGTGATGGGAGACAACGACAGTCATTTGAAATGAGGTTTGGCAACAGATTTTCTGACAAATGCTCTGGGATAATGCTCACGGAGAGAATTGTGCTCCCAGAGATGTAACTTGTTAATTCAGTCTAAGGGAAGAAGATTCAGAGCCGTCATTTATTGGAACCTATTACAGGACTTAATCTGGAGATTTTGACGTACTTCCAAGACAAATAGGCTACCACGAGTGAGACATGTTCAATAAGGTGTGTATTGTAGGAAATGAGGGCTGTAATTGCCATGCTGAGAGAGCTTGTTGTCTATGCAGTTTAATGACCTTCCCCTCGCCGTGTCCCTTCCGACACAATGTGATTCAGAGATGAATCATGGAAAGGGTCTTTATCATCACACAGCAGACTTGACCGAATGGTTACTGTTGATTATTGGTGGGCACCGCAAGATTTGAGCCCCTCAGAGTGAAACATTAGGAATTACATCTCTTGTAATGCTTGGGCCTCTTCATTAAACATCATAGGGCTGCTTGTAGTTTCCTTCTTACTCTGCAAATCACGGCAGTGGTCCAACTTTTTCAGCATAAGTTTTCTCTTTGCTTGTAACAGTGAGACTGAAATTTGTACCAGATAGCTCCACTCAGCAGCACAGATTATGATAGTGTTATAGGTAATAAATGATAAAGCTGAGTTAATAATAAAAAATAGGTTTTTATTTCGCGACCGAGATACAGTCCCTGATAGCCACAGTCAAAGAGACAGTGCCGAGCCCGGGATCCGCGCTGGGTGAACACTGATCCCATCTCTATCACTTCAGTCCCCTTCTGTTCACAATTGCTGTCTCCATCGGGTTAGTTTTATACAGTTTTTTCCGCCTGGGGCACAGGTTCTCCTATTCTTTTTGTCGCTTCACATGTTCATGTAGTCTCCTTTTCTCTGTGCTGGGCTGGACAAAGCCATTTCTGGGAAGCGATGAATGCTGATGTCGAGTTACAGGAACCTGGCATTGAGACTCTGGCTATCTTAATTGTAGATATTTATTGAGTAATCATCGTTAGGGTGTTTCCTGGACTGTCCTGGGAAAGGGCCCATCTCTGCTGGAGCTATGTCTTTTAGTTTGCTAATCAGCTCTTTCTCTCCGCTGCCATCTGTGGTTTCGCAATTTTGGGAAGCAATTTTTTCCCCGACTGCTGCTTGTGAGTTAAAACTTTAAGGCTTTTTTATACAGGCACAACTTATTTCACAGATATTTCACATAAGCATGAATTATTCCATAACATATATTACAACAGAAACAACAAGTCCAGTTCTGTTTGTCCTTAGCACTTAACCAAGACATACTTAGTCTTTTTAATCTTTCCTCGTGAAACAGTTTCTCCAGTCATGTCAGAATATCGGTCACCATTTTCTGACCTCTCTCCAACTTCTAATTTTCTTACCTGATACTGAGGCAGGAAAAGAGATTTGCTATCTTGGCTGCAATCCACATCATTGAGGAAAAGAGGTGGAATGACAAATGTGCAAAGACATAGGTCACTTATTGTGCAAGGTTGCAACAACAAAAGAAATACTTACAAAACTACAGGGTGTAGAAATTAAACAACCTTTTTAAGATTTTAAAACCTGAAAAATATTGAAGACGTAACAATTTCCCCCTATTATATAAGGGGAAATAATATATATTTTNATGTACTTGACAATGTCCATGGTTATTTCTACTGTGCTACTCTGGGGCTCCACGGAATCCTGGAGCTTCTGCCTCCAGCACATTTTATTGCTACAAGAACTGCAGTTCTTGAAAACTAATTTTCGTTTCTATAGTTTAGAGCGCTTTTATGTAAGAAGTTGCCTCAGATTTGTTTCTTTTACAGTTCTGGCATTCTAGGTGGTGCTGTTTTCAGGATGTGCTGCTTACAGATGCACCATATTGAGTGGTTGGATGGCTGGCAGTGTTACAATCTGGCCTTAAAATCTCAGTGCCTGTTTAGTGGTTGTGAAGTGACAGAAAATGACTGTTACTAAGACTTCTCTCATCTAACATAGAAGAAATTTTGTCTTCCTACATGAGGTGGATGGTCTGCTCTTCCAACCAGCCAGCGCTAACAAAAAATACCACCACTAAGACAGAGTGAATTCAGTACATCAACTGGAGTTCGTGAGCACTTCCAGCCCCCTTTTTGGGCCTTAAAGCAATGTTTCAAAGTGTGGCTAAGTTTTTTCGGGTACACCAGGACTGTGCTGGAGCCTTCAAATCCTCTTCACACCAGGCTCCTTACATATGTATATATACACACAGCGTTAATTTTATTTTTATCGTTGCCATGTCCATCCACAGCGGCTCCCCAGGGTGGAAGCAAACAATCAGCCAGAGCTTTGGCGTGCTGGAGCGTTTCCCAAGGTACTTTCCATGCTCCAGGTGAGCGCAGCGTTCCCGGCTCAGGGAGCGCCGGGAGGCCCCGACCGGGGCCTGCCTGGGGCTGACCCCACCACGGCACCTGCAAAGGCCGGAGCAGCCGGAGTCTGTGCCCGGGGTAGGACGGAGCGGCAAGCAGGCCCTGGGGGGCAGGAGAGGCGCCGCCAGCCCCGTTAGCTCCATCCAGGAGCCCATTCCTGCCCGCCCGGAGCCCCCGGCCCCGGTCGCCCCCGGCCCCGCCCAGGAAGCGCCGCTCGCCTGCCCGGATCCTCGGGAGCCGGAACGTAGCTTGGCGGTGCGGGGGCCGGGCCGGAGCGCGGCACTGGGCGGACCGGGGGAAGATGGCGGCGGCCGTGGCGGGCCCACGTGGGAGCGGGGCCGCGGACCCAGACACGGACACGGACAGCGGTAACGGGAGAGGGAACGGGGTGGGGCCCTCTCTTCTTCTGAAGCATCGCCGGCCGCCGCTGTGGGCCGTTTCTGACCGTGGAGGCCTTTCCTCTCTGCCCCGCCGGTGGGTCCGTGGCCCTTCATCCCTCCCGCTCCGGACCCTGGGCCGAGGCCGGCGCCGGTCGGGTAGGGAACGGGAGCTCAGGGCCCGGCCCGGCCACCTGCGGAGGCCGCTTCCCGGCGGCGTGTCCCCTGGCTGCCGTTCCCGCGGTGCCTGGTGGCTGCTCCGGCCTCCCCTGCGCCGACCTTTGGGCTTTTCCCCCTCAGCCCGGCAGTGCCGCCAGCAGCTCCTAATGTCCCACCAAAATCGGTGCTCTCTTTCTTGGGAGAGAGGGGAGCGACTGTGCAGAGCTGCACGAGTTCAGCGTGTGTGCGAGCCGGGATCTGCTTGTCCCCGAAGGAAACCCCTGGGCCGCTGTCGTTCCTGTGATGGACCCTTCGCGCACGGTTCTGCGCTCGTTCTCGCCTCCTTCGTGTTGGGAGGCTCTACCTGACCAGCTGGGATCCCTTCTTCATTCTACCCTGTGACTGGATTCCTTTTTCCTTTGTTCTGGGAGGAGTCAGGGTTGTGGCCGTTTGGAGCGGCGGCTCCAGCATTGGTTCTGTTTGGTTTGAGCGTCAGAATTGAACCCGAAGGGAAGCGTTGGATGGGAGCTCCTTTCGGAGCTCACTGCTGAACGTTCGCTGTGTTTAAACTGTGTGTCTACACCTTGATCATTGAGCGAGTTTAAAAGAGTGAAGTAGAGAGATGTGCCTGTGTATTTCACAACATACACGCACAGAAACAAAACTTTTTATATTAAATCGATGCCAGATTTTTGTCTTTTCTCTTGAGAATAGGGCCCTGGGTCCTACTGCTGATTGAGTTAATCTGGTTTAAAGTATTTTAAAACACCTCTTCTTTATATCATGCTGTTGACTGATATTCTGATGCGTTAAAGAATAAATTATGGCTGGTAGTGGAAACCTTGCTAATTTTTCTGTAATTGTTGAAAGCAAAACGTTGTTGGTATTATTCTTTTATTCTCCTATTACTCTGTTATTCTCCTGTTTTATTGGCAGAAGATGTTGTGTAAAGGAAATGATACATGCTTTTGCAAATTTCCTTTTTATAAGTCTGATCTGTTTTTTATGGCTAACTGCAAAAGTTGGTCCTAAGCAGTGTGGGGAATTCAGGTTTGGACTTTGGTAGTTGTCAGCTTTTGTGTGTGTAAAGAAAGTCACAAGCAGGGGTTGATTCCTTGTTTAAAAGCTAAATAGCAACATCCTGGCATGGACAAGGCCCAGGGGTGAACACTTGACGTTGTTTTACGTGGAGGAGCCAGGATGTGGTTCCTACGTGTGAAAAGTCATGCGGTGGTGCAGTTACTTCTTTGCAGGCAATGGCTTGAATTTATTTTTATTGGAAACTCAGAATATGGATGTGAATATCTAGAAGGATATTAAAAGATGCCTTTCAGTAGTTACTGAATGTGTTGAGAAAATTGCCACTTCTAAATTTCCAATTTATAGTAAGGACTGTTGGGAAACACCCCCATGATTTATTTTGAGTGGAGCATGACATACCACTGTGTTTGCCTTGGTGGTAGTAAAAGTCTTACTGATAGAGATAATGACCAAGTATTCAGTAATCATTTCTCTTCCACTTTTGTTTTGTAACCACAGACTCTTACTTCTTTCCATCAGGATAACTGAATGCTCCTCAGGCCTCTAAACATGCCTGGGCAGTAGCGGTTTTGTTTTAAATTGGTCAATGCCACTGTTTTGCTGCTATGTTGTTTGTTAGGTTTCTTTCTGGTTTAAACAGGCACATGGAGAAGGCAGAATAATAAATTAGTGTGGCAACAGAGTGTATGTTTATGTTTGCTTAGTAATTAAATAGACAGTTGATTAATGGGGAATATCGTTAATAGCTGCCTGCATGGTTTTATGGAGAACAGATCCTGTGAAGCACTCCTGATTTCATTCTCTTAATGGTTTGGTTGATAAAGGTACTTCATGGGATAGAGGAGTGCTTACAGAGTAAAGTGCTTGGCTCAGGAGTACTGTGATTTAACATTTAAGTTTTCTTTTTCTAAGGAATTTGAGAGTGGTAGATGGATTAAAGTGAGTCACTCGCGGGGAATCGGTCCCTTGCTGGTGGGAGTGAACAGCCTCCTTCTGTTCAGCACTTGATTTTGCAGCCTTGAAAGTTGTATATAAGATAATTAATTAAAAATTTAATGTGGCACAGATATTAGTGGAATAGTAGTTAATGGTGGCAGGACCTTGTGCATGCTCTGCTCTTGATGACAGGAAATAACCAAGCATATTTTAGTACACCCTAAACCTGCAGCCCATTTCATTCTAGTTCATCATCTGCACTGTTAAGGACTTCTGTTTTTGCAGTTTGACCCACTGAACAGAGGAATGAGGACTAATTCTTCGTGTATTTGTTGTGCCATCAATTTGGCTGTTTTCAGCTGTCTTAATTCCAAACATTGATATTGTGACTTCAGTTCCTTCTTTTATTTTGAAGGGCTCATAGGGGTAAGGAAACTTCACTTTGGGGGTGTTTTATTTGTGTAACTTGAGCAGTTACTTACCCAGAAAAGCTCAGTGCCTCGGGTTTCTTTTGAGATGCCTCTTGATGCTGTGTTTCACAGAGCAGTCTCCCCTGGGTTCTTTATGCTTAGATAGTTGCATTTTTGCTGGTGGTGTTCTCTCGGAGCAGGTTTTGCTGTCACATAAGAGATGTCCCCCAGCTTCAGTTTAATTCCTGTGGCTGTTTGCAGTCAAACACCAGATGTCACTGTTGCAGTTTCTCTGTGAGTGTGTACATATATATACATACATGCTTGTGTGGATAGGCATTTTTAAGTTACACTTTTTAAACTGGGAAATGGACATGTTTTCCCCCCACAATTACCAGCCGTAAACATAAAAAATTTCAATAATCTAATAATAAATGTCCAAGGCTGCCTTTCCCCTTTTGCCCAACCTCTTTCAATCACTTTAAATCATGCCTGAGGTGAGCAAGCACTTGCATTGCATAGTTCCTAATAAATTCAGTATAATGGTGTGTGCCTGCTTGAGGAATTAATTGGAACAGCACAATTACAGTAATACCTCACTCTGAACTTGGATAACGTTTACATATGGAACAAATTGCACTAGTGAATGATTCTTACTAGAAACAATTCCTAATTTTTTTTTCTTCTTTTCTTTCTTTTTTTTTTCTTTTTTTCAATCCTTAGCTCCTTGATTAAGCTCAGAACTTCCAGAAGACAGCTACTCTTCAGGAGATGAAGCCCTGGATGGTGATGATGAAGATGAAGCAGCAGCCCCTGGCAACGTGGCTGAAGAGGCAACAAGCTCCAAAGATGGCCCAAGTTCAGGATGGGCAGATGCCATGGCAAAAGTGCTCAACAAAAAGATTCCACAGAATAAGTCCACCATCTTGGCCAAGAATAAAAGCCTGGAGAAGGAGAGAGAGAAAAAAAAACAAGAGAGGCAAGAAAAGAAGATGAGGGTGAGAAAAAGATGCAGTATTCCACATGCAGTGACTGTCAGATGGGCTACATGCAAGAGAGTCTCAGAGCACTGTCCCAAATCTCTGCTGAGGCCGTCTCAGTTTTGGAGTCTCTCCTTCATAGTGATCTTGAGTAGCTTAATTTTTTTTTTACTTTCCAATCAAGCTGTGCAGGGTTTTTTCCCTTACTGCTTCTTCTGGGTCATCAGGCAGGCTGAACTTTTGCAGCAGGAGTGTTCCAGTCTGTCAGCTTAAGGTGTTTTCTTTTTTGAGGAGGTGAAAGCAGCTACTTTAAGCTTGATTTTCTAATTGGCATTGTTAATTTGGGGTGCGATTCAGTTTGTTGGCATTACAAATTGAAATAGTTCTCTACCACAGAAAAGGAGAGGGAGAAAGAGAAGAAAACTGCTTCCATTTAAATTGTGCTGGAACTTGCAAAATCAAGGCCTCTAGATTGAGATTGCAGTAATCATTGATGTGGTTGTGCATTCTTGTTTGCTTCCCTCAATAATTTTCCTGATTGGAGTTTTCTATTACCATGTCAATGCCCTAAATTGCTTCTGGTTCTGAAACTGGTATGAAGAAACCAAATCGTTTTGGCAAGTAAGTAATTTGTTTGTGCCTTCAGTGGAAATGATTGATTTGCCTTCAGGCTAGAAATACATTAATAGTTCTAATGTCTCATCCTACCAGTTCTGTTTCAGTGGGATAACCAGGTTATTCACTTGACAGTTTGGGACATGCTGCAGTTGGGCCATGGCTTGCCTTTTAAGTACAGAGAGCTTCAGTACAGCATCTGCACAGTTATGGTTGTCCTAAATACCTGCTCTCATCCAGTAAATATGGGAGAATACTGCAAAACAGAGATGGACCACAGGTCCCCAAAGTGACTTGTTTACTTTAGAAAATCTTGAAAGCAATTTGCCTTTCATTGATTTCTTGCTGATGAAAGGTAGGATAGGGCAGTTCTTTTTATCAAAGGCCAAAACATGGTCATAAACTCAGAAATTCATAGTAGTCTGCCTGGAATTATAAAGATAAGAACTCTGAAAGTCCATTAGAGACTTCTTGCATAAAACAGATTTGATGGAACACCACCAGGCCTAAAACACTGTTAAATTGTTCCGAGGGAAAGAAAAACTTACTCCTAAAGCAGAGGTCATGAAATACAGCGGTCTCCTGTTGCAGCAGAACCAAAGCTGATGGTTTCATGTCTGCGGGAATGGAAAAATGGATCAGTTTGGTTTTGAAACAGAGAGCCTCCAGAAAAATAGACAAAACCCAATACTGTACACATGACTTGCTGTCTGGTGGACACTTGTTGCTCTTCCTGTGTTAGAGTTCTGCCTGGTGCACTCTTTGCTGAGTGTCACTTTGGTCACAAAGCTGTACCAGGACCAATTCTGTAGGGGGAAGTCAAATTCCCAAGGCTCAAAACATGACATGCCTCTCTTGATGGATCCAGGATTTTACTATACATAAATTTCTCTGTGATCAGCTTGTGAAGTCTGGGATTTGAAGGCTGTCTTTGAATAATTTCCTTGCTTATGGCAGTCAGTGTGAAAGCATCTTTCTCCTAGGCTTTTGTTACTGGAAGCAGATGACTCTCTGAGATTTGAGTGTGGCCCCTGTTTTGTCAATGAAAGACCTGCTCAGACCTGTTGTCCAGCCCTGTATTGGAGCTCCTTTTACTTTCAACCAAACTGAACTTTGCAGATACCTTTTTTCCTCCTGCTACATACTCTATCAGATCATGCTGCATTCTCAAATGTCCATGTTGTTTCACATAACAATATTTATCATGCAGCTCGATAAAAAGCGGGAATGGGAAATGATGTGCCGAGTGAAGCCAGATGTTGTCAAAGACCGAGAAAAGGAAAGAAATCTTCAGAGAATTGCCACAAGGTAAAAGTTTTTCTGAATGCTTTCCTTAAATATATGTATATCAAAAAGAGGAGGAAAAGGCCTGTGCAGGTAATCTGTTTCCAATCAGATTGAACTCTTACGAAGTGACTAGCAGGAGCCGAGAGATTTATAGACAGATCTGCATTGTACAGTATCAAGTTCAAGAAAAGATTTCAGAAGCTTTATGAAAGAGTAAAAATTTAGATGGGAATCTAATGTTTGCTTAGCAGAAGTGCTTTGTTGGATCCCCTCATTTTGTTAATTTAATGCCTTAAAAATGCAGAACAGTTGTTTCTACTGTTCTGTTTTTTTGCTTCTCTGCAGAGAATTCACCAGATCCACGGCTGTGAAGTTCAGCTGCCTGCTCACATTGTGGTAGTTTGGGGTCATTTGAACATTTTGATGTGCTGCCTGTATGTCCTAACTCATTCCTCTGCCTTATCCCCCAGCTTCAACTGCCATTAAGAAACTTGCCTGAGTAATTTAATAACTGATTTTAGGACAAATAACATGCTCCCAAGGATGGAACGTGCTCAAGGATGAAACATCTTGGTGACATGTTACCAGGCTTACTTCAGAGTCTGAATAGTAGATTTGTTTGTTACTGGTTCCTAGCAATAAGAATGAAGGAGGGGTAAAAATTGAAAGTCTTCTATGTTGTAGTAAATGTTACTTCTTAACCAAAACGAGGTAACCATTTTGGGGAGCTAGAAGCCATCCAGCATCTGCACTGATTAGCTTTAGTAGGGGGTTCATTTCTGTAAAAGGAACTTAGATAAAAAATTTGCTTTGTTGTCTTTTCCCTGTCCCAGAGGTGTTGTACAATTATTCAACGCTGTCAGGACGCACCAGAAAAAAATGGAAGAGGAGGTGAAGAAAGTGGGGAGCTCTGAGAGGAAGCGCGCTAAACTGATGTCTTCTGTTTCAAAGAGAGATTTCATTGATGTTCTAAGAAATATGGAGGGGGCTAAAGGAGGCAAGAATCCTGCTGGAAAGGCCACTAAAAGTAAACAGGTAGGTTTCATCTGTGAGAAAAAAAATGTTTACAAGGTACCTTCTCAATATAATAACTCTCTGTTAATGTGCCTGCTCTTCATAAACCTCTGACCCAGATGGCTGGGATGTTTTGAGACTCGTGGAAGGGAACAAGTAGTTTTTAGTCTGTTTTCCCTGTCTTCTGACTATCAAAGTACAAAACACTGGAAGCTCTTCTGATAAGACACAAAGCCTTTTATGCAAATAACTTGGTTTAGCTGTGTGTTTAAAAAAGATTATGAAACACTGGATTTTACCTTGGATTTTACACCAGGCATGGAAGAAACTACTAGATTATGGTGGGTTGTGACATTTGGAATTTGGCCAATAATAGTTAGCTCCTTGAAATTGTTAAAGATCTGGAGGCTGCTCATCTTACACGCACATCTGTACTATTTGTGTGTCCCCACAGTTTGGTCATGTCAGACTCACTTCCCTTGGATGATTATGGTGTCTGAAACTGAAGGATTTGCCATACAAAATAAATACCACAACAGAAAGAAACAGAGATGTATTAAACCTTATATGTAGGCTTTTCTTTCCCTGATTCTCTGTGCATTGGGCCTGGTGTGTTTTCCTTGCTCTTGTGATGTTTTGGAAAGAAATACGTTCCACTTTTTCCAAATGTGTTTGAGACACAGTGTAGTTGGACTCATCCAACTCTTCATCAGTTCTTTCAGCTCACCAAGTAGCTCAGGGTTGAAAACAAGTTGCTCAGACACAATCTTTCTCGTATTTCAGAAGCTGCACGTTTTTGAAACGTATTTGTGTTCAGGTTTGAACTCTGTGCTTGGTGGTGGGTGGAATCCTGCAGTTGGCGCAGACACACTGCAGTTAACTAAGTGCTTTTCTGTGCCAGGAAGAAATACTTTAATCAGTTGGGAGACAACATTTTGTCATATGTTTTTTGTTTGTGTGCACTTGGGGAACATGCTGAAACACTGCCTGGCATGGAGTGCTCATACAATTTTCATGCAAGTGCAATATTAAAGTATTTTTTAAATTCTTTGGATAATGAGAACAATTTAGCTTGGTGCTGACACTTTATTTCTCCTTAAATAATTCCAGCTTGCTTATTTGGGTGGGGGTACATGTGTATGTGTGTGGTTCTCTTTTTTTGGTTCGTTTGTTTGTTTCTCCTCCCTTGGAATAGCAGAATATTGGAAGAATGGCAGTGCCAACTACTATTGTAGTCAGTATTGAATCAATATCCCAGCAAGAACCAGGACCTTTGTTTTGTGTCACATTGTAGCAGGGCAATTTTTTAATTACTAGGTCAGAAAACACAGATTGCAAATGTTTCTATACTAAAAAAAAGTTTTATTTTGGCAGCATCAGTAACAGCATATTTCCATTCAAGACTTCTGGAGATGCTTTAGATGCTGGCTGGTTAGTCTTGGGTTTGAGTATTAATGTAGGTGCTCTGCTTTCACATTGATTGTGCACAAAAGCTGGGGTGGGGATCAGGGTTTCTGGTTGGGTTTCTTAATTGCATGTCTGCCTAGACAGACCACCCCCCTCCTCTCTCCCTTGTTTCAGTGACTCTTCAGCCTTTGCTTCAGTGACTCTTCATTCAATTTAACACTGAACCAAACTCTTCAGTAACTCCTTTTCAAGCTGTTCCTAATCTGCCTTATTTTCTCTTGAGAACAAATCTTACTCATTTAGCAAGCTCCCCTCCTGGTAGTTGTTGAGGCTTGAGGTTGAGGCCAAAATCTGCTCTTCATTCTCTTTCTCAGAATTACACAAATATTGAGCCACTGAACAGTTCTGCTGGCCTCCACTGTGATATCTCTGATTCTTGGTCTTTGAGAGTGTTTCTGAGGGTAGGAAGCCTGGATGAGGCTTTTCGGTAGTAAATTCCTTGCAGCAGGTTTTCAGCAGATTGTTTGTGCCATCTGAAAATTTTTGTTTGTTTATTTTGTGGGTTTGTTTTTAGCAGTCGAGAGTATAGAGTGTATTTGTAAAAAAAGGGGGGGGAGATACATTTATTTATCTAAGCAAAAACAATGGAAGAGATGCCAATCCCAAAATCCAGGCACTCTGCCATCAATTAAAAGGCAGTCCGGAACAATAAAAACACTACCCCACCCACATAAAGCAAGCAGTCAGCAGGAAAAATAGCAGAAAAAAGTTTTACCAATGAAAGCAAACCTTTTTTGACTCAAGCCTTGTGCTGTGACATGGGACTTGACTGTGTTTTGAGAATGGGTGAAAGCATTTTCTTGCTCTGCAGGAGTTTCTGAATGCTAAATTTGCTTTGTATTTTTAAAAGTTTGGTAATTTCTTTCGAGTGTCAGGGGTTGTTGAAGAAACCCCTTATAAAGCTCTGTTGATTGACTATTTAGCCAAGTATATTTATGTGTTAAAAAAAAAAATTCTGTAAAGGCCCATCTGCAGCAGTAGGATTTCAAAGTAGCATGACCACTTTTTAAATTTTGTTCTCTATTTCCATCAGCTTCATGCATGCCTGGGAAGGGCAGGTAACCTGTGCCCCACTAGAACATTGTTCATAGTCTTGTTTACTTTTAGCCATTGGCCTAAATGTCACTTGGCATATATCTACCAACATAACTATGAAGGAAAGACTGTAAGGCTGTATGAGTTTTCCTGTGCCCTTCTTGTGAAATTGTAGCCCTTCTTGGAGTTCGGTGTGCCCAGCTGGGAGTAATTATTTTTCTGAGCTGGAGCCAAAAGCTTTGCTTTTCATATCATTTGCTGTTTATCAAAGTATTTCTTAATCCTTGCTGAGCCAGCTGACTTGTGTAATATTTTTCCTGGTTTTTTTTTTTCCAAGTTACTGTGCAAGATGCTTGCCTCTGGGTAAGATCATCTAATTTCTCTCCCCTCACCACCTTGTCTGAAGCCTTGCAATGTGGGAGAAAAATGTAGCAATTAAAAAAAAAAATTAAAATCCCACTTGTTTGTGTTCGGGTGGGCTTTTTTTTTAAGTTTTGTGGTGGGTTTTTCTAGGAATCTTTTACTGGCAGATATGAGAGCTTTCAATTTGTTCAACACAGTCCTTACACACCAGCTTTTCATTTCAGAATGTCTTGGTTGTATCTTCCTGTAAGACACTACAATAAACATTATTAAACTATAGGTTTAGAAAGGGTAGGTATCAGAAGCGCTGTTTTTTCAGGCCTGGAGATTGAAGTAATTTTTATGTCTACAGAATGAATACAAAAGTAGGTAGTGGCAGTAAATGATTCCTTGTAGGAACCTTTTGTTTTCTTTAGGTCCTTAGTACAGGGTGCTCTTAGGAAGTACCCTTGCTTTCAGGGTCAAGTGAAGTTTCTGTTCTCTTAGAGTTGCACAGATATGTTGGCTAATGCAGTGAATTACACGAGGTCTTGAAATCTTAATTGTAAGAAAACAAGGAAATTCAGAGTTATTCTCCTCGCTTGCTGTGTGTCAGTGACATTTGCATCTTGACTTTTCTCTTGTCATTTGTGCTGCTCCATGTAAAGCATTTTACTGTGTGGTAAAACTTTTTTTAGTGACAGATAAACAACTGGCATGAAAGTTACAGATACTTTTCATGGCAAGCATAACCTGCACTCATGCACCTTTCATTTTTTATCAGTACTTCATAGCATGATTTTGCTTCAGCTTGTAAGCTTTCTTAGACCAGATCTGTTGCAGAGCATTTCAGTGGTGAAAGTAAGAGCAGGATTTCCTGGTCTGCTTCAGTAACCATGATCCAAACTCTGCAAGGTAATCTTTCCATAAGCTAGGCTGAGTACAGGACCTGGAGGTACAATTTGCTTCCTGTGTTGTGATGGCATCTGGAGAAAATTGGTGTCAGTCTCAAAATAGTACCTATTCTAAAATAATTTATTGATGGGAAGGAAGATGAGTGGAGAAGAATACAAGTGCTATTTCGTAGCAGCTATTGCTCACATGGGACTTAAAATGCTTTTCCAGAAAACTTCCTTCTACCTCAAGCATATTTTATAAATGCTCCAAGTATGTAATTTTTAAGGACACTGATTAGAGTCAGGCTTACTATAGATTTTTTTTTCTGTTCATAAGACTTTATTTTAAGCAGTAGTTTGAAGATTGTTCAAGGGCAAGAGGAATACTATGCTTCTGACTTTGACCACTGTTCTTGCTGGAATACAAGGAGTGGCATGGGGGCTTTCATTTTTTAAGCTAAATGAGGGGTATAAATTGTGCTTTCCAGCTTAAAAGTCACATCAGTTTAAAAACTGAGAGTGATTGCTTTCTTTTCCTTGCAGCTTCTTGAGTACTGGCCATCAGCTTGGTCTGTTTCTTTCCACTACTTCCACAGTGCAGAAATGGGGAGGGTGAAAAAAAATTGGTTTCGTTCATATACCTCTTTGGAATGACAATAGTCTGAACAGTTGCTTCAGCCTGTGTTAGGAGATTGTTTCTGAAGTGTGGATGAAGGCAGAGATGATTTCTGGAAATTTGGTGAGGTGTATCAACACTTCTTTTAATCTTATCAGGAAACTTCCTTAGGTGATAATGGTATTGCAGAGTAGCAGAAGTTTATTACTACAGCTGTTGTGTGCTGGTTTTACAGACCTAATTGAAGGAGTAACCAGGCATGCATGTATTCCAGCAGATTTGAGGGGGCAGCCAAGTATTAATTTAGTTCAGCTGTAGCCAGAGTAGATGTATTCCCCCAGTTTTAATAAATGTCTTCCCATCACATGCACAAAAACTTTTAATTTAGATTCCTTTGGATCCTGCATTTTTATCTGTTTTTCCTAACTCTGTGTACATTCTCTTGAAGGTTACCCCATATACATTTGAAGCTGATGCTTTTAATGAAGTTTTTTGGTTTTGTACCAGAAAGTTGCTGACAGCTAATTGTATGCTGTATTCTTAGGAATGTCCTTAGGGATAAATGCAGTGCAGCCTGTCACCAGTTTGCTATATCCTATATTCCTTATATTCTTTAAGGTAAAGGGTTGTTGTGCAGTATTAGAGGTTGTTTGATGGTGACATTTTTACTTTACATCTGTTTAAAAGTTGTATTAACTTACAGAGTTTGGGTTATCAACAGGATTGGGATTTTAAGATGTGCAAGCTCAGTTCCCTGATTGTTGTCATAGCAGGTAATGTGCATCTGTGTTAACATGGGAATGTAGGACTTTGTCAATATTTAAATGTCAATTTAAATTTGTCAATGTTTCAATATTTAAATTTGATTGATTAGATGTCAAGAACTTGACATTGTAAATTCAACTCCACATAAGACAATTAAGGGTCATGTGAACAGCAGTATTTTACTAGGTTTACCCTTTTTTCTGTGGTTTTATACTCAGATATCCCTTTCTGTTCTCTTTATCAGATATTTGATCAGAAATCAGAAAGGGAAAAGGCTGTGATTTTGCACTTTGTTCCCATCTACCTCTTTTTTTATCCTCTTCCTGTTCTGTGTTCCTGACAGGTTCTTTCCCCCTGCACCTGAGGGCCAAGCAGGCATCCCGTGCCTAATGCAGGAGCAGCCCTGACAGCTGTTGCCACAGAAAGGCCAGTTCCCTGTGTGTCATCATGAGTCACTCTCAGTTCAGCTGAATGCTGCCTGCTAAGATGCAGATAGTGTGTGATCAGTGAGGACAGATATCTTAAGAGAATTTGGATGCTAAATGCCTTATTACATCTACTAGGTGATAACCTGAGGTTTTGGGAGGGTGATCTTCGAGATGTTTATAACTTCTCCAGATCCAGGCAGATGTTCATGGAGATAGCAAAAGATATGTTGCCAGCTCCAAAACACATCCTTAACTGATCTTTAAGAAGAATGAATGGTGCAAGGTTTTTTAATGGGTTCCTGTAGAAAATGTTTCTTCCTTAGAGCTGAAGACAAAATATTTTAAGTTTGTCTTTCTGTAAAAAGGAGTGAAGTGGTTATATTTGAAACATTCCAAAATCCTTCAGCATGAAGCAGTTGAAGTTTGGCAATTTTTAAGTGAATATAAACAGGGACTTGTGATTGAAATGTCAGGCAATGCTGAGACAGCTCCATCTATCATATTTGAGAGTAACTTGCCTTGCTATTTGTCTATTAAGGCACAGGATACTATGATGTGTTTTGTTTTCCCAGAAGATGTTGCAAGGCTTTTTTTTTTCAGTAAAACTATGTCTAAAACAACCACATTTGAAAAAACTTGTGGCATACATCTTCTTTTGATCTTCCTGTGAGTATACAAAGCACAGAGTCAAATCCTCTTAGACTTTTATCTGGTAAATCAAGTTGGAAGCCTTATAAAAGCAGCTCTCCACTTTTGTCTTTCTTCATAACTCTTATAGGCTGGGCAGTGTACTTAGAGAAAAATACATCTAAACATTTCATAAAGTTTTATAGAAAAATGTTCTCTGGAAGTAAGAAGGTTTGGGTGGAACTTGTCTATCTGAATAAGTTTGTATCCCTCATCTGAGCATTTGCTATTGGAAATTATAATGAAAAGCGATTCCTTTACCTTGAAGTTTTGTTAAGATATAAAATGTGATTTCCAGAGTGTGTGTGTGTTATAAATGACCGCTGTGGGTACCTACTCATCTGTTTATCTTGGTCAGTAGACTTCAGGAGTGGTGGATCAAACTGCTTCCAGCTTGCAATGGTTAGAGGGTTGCTGAGTTCAGTAAATTTTTTTTTCAGTACTGTGGGAAATCCTGGCCAGTTTTTAATGAATGTTTTTGAAATTTACTGAAAGATTAGAAAATGAACTTTTTAAAACCTGGTTAGTATTACAAATTATACTAAAACTGCCTCTTGGAAAGGTCTGACCTCTTTTGGTTTGCTGCTGAACTTTAGACAGTGGTCTGCAGGTGGTCTGTGTCATTTCTTCTCCACCTGCAGCTGTTGGGAACAGAAACATAGATACAGAAACATAGATAGAGATGTAAAGGTCAGAAATGCAGAGAAAGGGTAGCCAGATGTTTAAGATAAGGGATTGGGATCCTGAGCAGTTTACATCTTCCTTCATCAGGTTTAAACTGCTTTTAGAAAGCAGCCTGGGAGTGTTGAGGAGTATGGTCTGTTCCTTAATGAGCTTGTCACTCACACATGGGAACGTGAGGGGAAATTACAGGAATATAAAATCAGAGAAATTTGGATTTGGAGACCTCTAGGATATGTCAGAAAAACCACTGAAGTAAAAGCAAGGGCAATGACTGTAGGAAGGTGAAATCAAACAGGCTGCCTAGCAGACATGAAAATGTCATTATTTCACATTTAAAAATAAAATTGCGCGAAGGTTAGTTCCTTGTAGAATCTGTTTTGGTTTTTTTACTCCTCACCCTCCTACCTCAGAGTTTTTTGGATCTGTACACTTCTTCTGGGACTCAAAAGTGGAAATCCTGAGTCAGGAAGAGGAGGCTTTTTACTTGCCCCACTTCCTTCTCCTCAGCTGTTCTGTGAGATGATTTCTCAAGTGCTGGAAGGGATGGGCATGGTCATTACTGTAGCCTTTATTGGTTGAGACAACCTTTGGGGACTCACCCTGTTATGCCTCTTGCTGAATCATAATGAAAAACAGTGGATGATTTTAGCATCATTTGTTGGGAATAATTTTAGTGATATTCATATTATTCAAAAATTTTCAAGGTGCTAATTTATTGTAAAAAAAAAAATCACAAATACTCCAAACAGCTGCAGGTCTGCATGTATCCTTACTGGGCCAGCAGGCAAGCTTTTATAACAACTTGCGGAAAATTTTAGGTACCCAGCTGAGATAGTGCATAAGTGTCTTTCATAAATGGGTGACATCTGAGAAAAATCTGTTGTGACTGGAAAATGTTTGTCTAAAGTAAACTGTTGAAATACATGAGGATGTGACTTCTGAGGGATAGCACAGTGGAGGTCTTAATCTTGACTGCATGCTTTTTTACTAGGCACTCTTGCTATATCTGTGTATTTTCCAGGTACAGCTTGGTGGTTCAGAAACTGTGCAACTTGCTCCTGGTGTAGCTTGCCCATGCTATCCATCATACTCATTAAAACATGGGAAGGGAGTCTTGATGCCAGTTTGGCCAAACAGGCCTTGCAGCAGCATGTGGTGAAATTCCTTTTGCAGCACAGGGGTTTCTGAGATGGCTGCTGTCGATGGCTGCAGTACAGCGCAGGCTGAGGAGTTCCAGAGTGTCCTGTGTGCAGAAGGGCCCTGTGTTAAGCTGAAATTCTTAAAATATTTCTGCTTTTCCTGACAAAAGTAATAATTTATGAGGTTTCTGATGAACCAAGCCCGAGGAAATCTGTTCTCTCATAAGATTTTTCTACGATTCTTTTTTGCAAGTGAGCATTTAATAACGACGCTTCTGAATTTTCTTCTTTGCTTAGGCCCAGGTTAATGCTTGTTTTTAGAAATTCTGTAATTGAGTTCTGACCTCTCCAAAGCTGGGCCATGTTCAAGCCTCTGCGTGCCAACCCAAAGCATTCCTTCTCATTCACACATCCCCAGTTGTAGTAAACCCTAGAGGAGGATGTGAAGATGGGGAGATTCCTCGTGCAGGCCGTTAAGCTCTGGGTGGTCTTCTGGCTGTGCTCAACAGGAAAATCACTATTTGTTGTGCTTGTAGTAATAATTCCAGTGTGTTACTTTCAGAGAAGTTTGAACAGGAACAGCAGGTCTCAAAACATGCTGTAAAAAAATTTCATTCTTAGATTTATATACTAGAATTGCCAGAGCAGATTCTGGTGTATATGAGAAAGTTTGTGATCTGAGTAAATCCCCTGTGCCACTGTTGATACCCACAGTGTAGTGTCATTCAAGTAAACCAGGGCAGTTTAGTTCAGTTGCTCTAATTTCTCATTCAGAAAGAGAATGCACATGGGTATTGAATAACTCTCACCCTAAGGAATAAATGATGGTGCAGAATTATACTGCAGCAGAGTAGATTTCTGTTGCGCAGCTCACATGTTCTGCAAGCTGGAAAATGCTTCCCAGAGTGAGTTGCTGGGAAAATTCAGCTCAGAAGTTTAAGATAATAGTGGTGCAGGTTGTATTCTCAGTTTGTAGATTTGTGGGGTTTTGGCTGTTTGGGATCAGGCTTATGTAGGAACCTTTCTTAGAATTAAGATCTTGCTGCAGTTAAAATCACATGAAGTTGCAGGCAGCACTAATGATCAAACCCAAGTATCATTTTCCTGTTAAAAATCATTACATTTTGTTTTCTGCTTACATTTCTGCTTTTGATACTTTGGCTGCAGTTTTTTTAATTTCTTCTCAGCCTGAAGGAAATTTATTTTCTTAGCCTGTGAGCTTGCATATTGCTGAAAATGAACTTAGGAGAAATGATTATGCTGGTGTTCTTTGCTTTTCATTCCCTCCCCCTCTTCTGCCAAGTGGGGGTTTTATTATTATTATTATTATTATTGTTATTTTAAATTGAGCTTTAACACGGCTCAGTGTATGCCTGTGCTGTTTAATTGGGGTTTCTTGAGCTCAGTTTACATGGACTTGCTTGGGGATGAGAACCAGAATAGAAGCAGTCATTCAGAGCAAGAGGCAGGCTGACAGGGAAGGTAATTGTCAGATGTATGGGCGAATGTGTTCTGGCAGTTCCACTTTTTAATTTAGTCATGACAAAAGCTTCGCTGTGTCTCAAGGTCTTAAATGTTTGTATTGAGCAAAACAGAGGAACCTGGGGAGGCAGTTCAGATTAATTAGACACGTTAGAATTGTTTTCTCAGTGCTTAAAGTTGTTGCTTTGAGAGATATTTATGTTAGAAATTCCTTCCCTGACAGGTACAAATAAACATTTATTGTAGGTGATGGTAAAGAGAGATGCCCCTGCAAGCTCTGGCATTTCATCTTAAACACAGAGCAAAGGCGTGGGGGTCCAGTGTGCTGATTGTAATCCCTAGGTCTGAAAAATGTTCCTTTGTTAAAACCCTGGAATTCCTGTCTTCTGGACACAGCTCTCGGGGAATCTCCACAGTGCTGTAGCTGTGTTTGTTTCTTTGCAGATGCAGAAGCTGGAGTTGCTCAAGTGAACAAGCTGGTGGACAGTGAAGTGACATACTGTCTTTTGTCTGATTTCAAGGCATATCTTTTAATGCCATTACTTACCAGTAAGCACTATGGACTGTGGTCTGCATGAGTGTAAGGCTCTGAAAAGCTCTAGTAGGCATCCTGCTTGACATGGGGCAGAGAGGATTGATCCCACACCTCAGTGTCAGTGCTGTCTGCCACAGCTCCAGTATTGAGTTTGGCAGGTCTCAGTTGAATATACTGTCTTGTCATTTGCCAAGAGCAAATTTTGTAGCTCCATTTTTTTGTGGTGGTAAAGAAGTGAAAACCAGGGAGACTTCTAACTTGACCATCTAGCTGCTGCTGCTACCACGAGGCTTTCATAGACCAATTCCTTTAAAAGCATCCAGGAGGCAGTTCCAGCCTGGATCCTGCAAGGGTCAGCTGCTTGTTCTAATTGACACAACTAAGCTTAGTTGTAGCTTAGTTTGGAGCTCTGTTCGGTGGTTTTATTAGGACTTGGCCAGGAATTTCAGTTCATCTTGTCCTGATGCAGATTTTAGAGAGTATGTCTTCAAAGCAGAATTAGTTCAGGAAGTATGTCCCCACTACAGAGTCCTACTTGTGAGAGACTTTAGTTAATGCTGTGATAGCCTAGCAAGTAGGCAAGGGTTTTGTTGGTTTTTTTTTTAATTTATATGAACTCTTTTTGGCTGGACTGAGTCCACCAGAGCAAGTATCAGCACTAGAATAACCACAGTGCATGCTTTGGTCTGCCTTATTTCAGCTCATGATAACAAGCTCATCACCAGCAATTAGTAAACAGTAACAGTGACTCTTGAGGTATTTTACTAATTGCTGCCTCTCAGACCTTTTGAAATAGGTTGCCACACCCTTCTGGCAAAGAAAACCCAATTCCAATGTATAAAAGAGGGGAGGAAAAAAAGCAACGCCAGAATTTTTCACTCCTTGCCTTACTGAGGGATTCACATTATGTAGCATTACAGTAACTCTGTTGTTTATATAGCTTTGTTTTCATTTGGGGATGTTCAAAGGAGACTTCAGTGTTGTAGTGAGATGTGCATGAACAGCTGACTAGGAGTTCAAAAGCATTTGTGTAGATTGAAAGTTGGTTTATTTTCCACGTGCCAAGAATCAGTTTTGTTTTATTTAGATGAAACTAGATTATGGCATTGAAAACCCAACTGTATTAACATTCTTACATAAAGCAAGTTGGGAAGTGATGTTATAGTTTAACTAATTGTTAATTATACAAATATTCTTTCTGCATATTTTCTTAAGACTTTGGAAATGTTCTGTGATGCAGTAGATTTGGAGAGTTTTTATTCAGAGGGGAAAATAGAGTAGTAAATGAATGAATGAAATGAAATGAAATGAAATTAGCACTGAAGATACTAAATAAGGCATTTTCTTCACTTGGAGGCATGCCTAAAATTGATTCAATATTTGCTTTCAAGCATTTAATCTTCATCTTTATGGCATGAACATGCTACCTCTGTCTTTCTCCTTTGGGCTTGTTGTAAAACTCTATTCAGGCCTTTGTGGTGCCTTACATAATGGGCAATGCTGTGGAGGATCAGCATCCCTCTTTTGTTAAAGTCCTGCTTTTGTCCTGTTGTTCACTTGACATAGCCAGAAAGAAGGGCTAATGGTTGCTGAATAGTAGCTTGTGATGAATTTGAGGATTGAGCTTTTCAAACCCTGAGCCTGCATCTGTCATTGCTGATAATAGTCTACTCCTCCTGTGCTGTTTAAAAACCAAAATAAAATAAGAAAAAAAAATCCCTGTTCTGCACATCTGAGGAAAAAAGAAATTCCTCTGCATTTTTTATTGAAAACAAAAAATGTAGATTGTTTTAAAAGAAATATGGGATGTTTCCTTTTAAGTATTTCAGATTCAACTCTCTTAAATTTCACTGTTCAAATAGTGATTTATCAAAGATCTGGGATTAAAAAAGAAAAAAACTTGGTAATTTACCTCTACTCTGCAAAGGCATGTAAAGGAAAACAATAGTTACCCTCTCCTTGCATCCCAGAGCAGACTACCCGTGTTTAACGTTATTGTAATAATACAAATGAATCCTATGTGAAAATTACAAGGTCTGCTTAGGGACCTACCTTATCTGTAGCTCTTTATTTCCAGGTAATCAATTGTACTTTCTGAGATGATTTTAGGTTTACTGGGTGTAGCACTTGAAGCAAATTGCTGCAAGAGTGGAAAGTGGTTAGGAGGCACTACCCTTGGGAAAAGGGGAATTGTTGGATGGGAGTAGCCATTAATGAGAGCATCTGTGAAGGCACAAAAGCAAACCCTAAACCGAAACCCAGTGCAAAGGTCTTGAGGAACAGCTATAGAGTTTCTCTTTATTTGAGCTGGGCCCTGGGAAATTCCTTTTGGGAAGAAAAGTGTTAAGACTTGTTATCCTATTTTTGTGAGGGCAGTATTTCATAAAGAACTGCAGAAGTCACAGGTAGCATTTCTGCTTTGATTACCTATTAAAAACACATACTTTGTTTGGCAGATGTTTTGTACTCAGATAACTTCTGATGGTTGATAGGATGTGTTTTATTCACAGTAATGGACTTGCATTCTTCATTTCTCTTTTCTCCTGCAATCAAATTCTATATGCTGCTCTATCCCAAATCTTTATTCCCACAGGCTTCAGCCTAAATATGCAGTGGTATTGCATTCCTAGATGCAATGCAGAAAAGAGGCGTGGACAGATGTCTACAGTGATCATACATTTACTGCAGGTTTTGCATCCAGTAGGCAGATCTTGTCCACAGAGGATGCTGAGGTCCCTTCTTTATGGCAGGGGAGTGGGGAAAGCCTACCTGGGGTGCTAGTGTTAACTTTATTTTCAAAGACCCTGCAGAACTAAATGAGTGTTTTCAGTGCCCCTAATTCCACTTTGGTAGGACAATTTTTTGCTTGCCTGCTGGACACTGAACCATGTTGTTCCTCAGAAATGTTTTGCTGCTGAGGCACAAACACTGAAATAAATCCTTCCTCAGTACACTGAGCAGCTTTTGGTATTTTCCTGTGGTAAGGATGCAAGCATAGCTTCCAGCTGTTGTTTGAAAGTGTTGCCACAGGATGGGGCTCTTGCACTGCCCAAATGTGATCTGTCACCTCCGGCGGCCGTGACCAAGCGCTGTTTCCAGCACTAACCTGAAACTCTACTCCCGGCCCTTCTCTTTATTATTCACCAGTCCATGCAGTGGGCCTCGAGTTTATCCACTTCCAAGAGGTAGGAAATTTGGAGTAAGGTGTTGTTGGCTTGCTAAGAGTAGATCAACTTTGTTTCTTTTAGAGGCAGCTTTGTACCATATGACAAGTCCAGGTAGTGAGGTAATAATTCACATAAAGGGGATTTGGTTCACATATCACCGAATATGTTAAATATTAAATTTTGGGGGGGGTTAAGCCTTTATTAAATCCATATTTGTGTTTTAGAAATGTGCCAAGAAGTGTTCTAATGAAGCAGCACCTGGGGGTTAATAAATGATATCATGAATCCATTCTGATTGCCAAGAAAGATTTTAATAAAGGAAGCCATGCCCGGGGTTGACTGTTCCATCCATGAGGAATAATTGTTTTGTTTCCATATTTCTTTTATTGGTTGGTTAAAACAAGTTTGCATTTTAGCATCAAGTCATTTTTGGTTGTTCTGCATGTTTCTGTACCATTTGCACAAAGAGCTGGCCCTCAGTCTGCTGATTGTAGGAGGTGTTATTTTGATTGCATGGAGACCTTGCATCTTTTACTGGTTTTCACATTTATCTCGTTCCTCTGTTCTTTCTTATCTTCCCCTCAAACATTCAGGGTGAAGTGAAGTCTGAAGAGGGGCCAGAATGGAATATCCTGCGTGATGACTTCATGATGGGAGCATCTATGAAGGACTGGGACAAGGAAAGCGATGGAGAGGGCAACAGTGAAGAAGGAGGTGGTCTGAAACAAGAAGATGACAGTGACTGAATGAAACTGAAAACCATTCAAGATAATGTTTTATCTTCTTAAGTTTGTTTGGATAAAAAGTCAGCATTCTATGAATGTACAACACTTGGAGGATACCTCTTTTTTAAAAAAAAAAAGACTTTCACAACCTTGGAGTGTTTTCTCCTCCATGTCAAACTTTTATTTAATATAGCTCCATTTGCTATACTGAAATCCTGAAATATTTTCCAAAACAAGTATAATTTTCAACATATTTCCAAAACATTTTGTACAGTCAAAATAGTGGCACTTGCCCAATGAAAGATAGATTTTGCCAAGGTCATTAAAAGTTTACACATTAGTCATGGCAATTGATGTATTAGTGTGCCTGCATTTCCAAATCACTGCTGCACTTTGAAAAGTTGTTGCAATTTGCAATAGAAATGACTTACAATAAACACAGAAATGCCGTCACCTTGTAAAGTTACCGGAGTCCTATAGAGTCTTTACTACTTTGGCCAGAAAAGGTTCTGTAGATAATAAAGGAAAGTAACCATTAATGTGATAGTTCTGGTCTTGGAGCATTAGTTTGATTGGAGACAACTCTGGAAACAGAATTGTAAAGACAGAGACTTGACCCTGCTGATAGGGTTCAGTATTTATATGTATTTATATGTGTGTGCGTGTATATANGGTGTTCAGTGTTGCTTCATTTGCAGTTATGGTGTTCTGGCCTTTCTCAGTGAGGAGCTGGAGCTCCAAGATTCATCCTGTGGGTTTAGTCAGCTCTAATGCTAATTCCTCAGGTGTGCAAAGGGTCAAACCAGAGCCCTCCCTCGTAGTGTGGGCCATAACAGTAACAAATTTGGAAGTCATTTGTCAGGATAACACAATTGCCTTTGTTTGAGCTACAGCAATTTTTCCTCAGTAGTGGCTGGCTGCAGAGGTGTAGAAGCTAACACACAATAAGAATGTATTTTATGTAAGCATATGCATAGAGGAGGAATTGTGTGGTGATAAGGGTGTTCTAAATGAGAGGCTGGGGTTGAATTCTGCTGCCTTTGCTGTTCCAGACTGACTGTCTGATGCTGTGTCATTTGTTTAACTTTGCTATCACATTTCCCCATTTGCTATATGAAGAAAAAGCCTTGGGGCCCATTAATTGATAGTTAAAATACATGGTACTGTTCTGTCCATTTCTACAGATGCCTTTAAGACAAACCTTTCTTTGTACCTGCTTATAGGCAAGATATGATTAGGAGCAACTTTGAAATTTTCAGTCTTCAGCATGGAAATTTGCAGTAGGATTTAGATTTTCCTAACAAAGGCATTGTGTGTACTGCAGGATAAAAAATATAGGTACAAAATGACAGAGAAACCCATCCCAACAACTGGCAATCATTGTCTTATCCCTAGCCTGTTCATCTGGTATATATTGTAGCATAATTCTTCCAGGAGAACTCCAAGCTAACAACAGAAATGTTTAGATTTTCAAACTGTTTTGTGTGTTAAACATATTAGATATCTGAGGAGACATTAGTTTTTGGCCTGATATTTATTATCACAAATGAAGGCATACACCCAAAATACCAAGTGACAAAACCACAGAAGTTTGACATGTGGTTATCCTGGCTTCTGAAGGCTCAACATCTGTACAGCTGTGCACTGAGAGTCACCATCTCATTAGTGCAGTGCAGAAACGTGCTGCAGTGGGGCTTGAGTCCATGAAGCAGCATAACATACCAACCTGACACTGCTCTCTCTGCAGAGTTCAACTGCTTTCTCTTGAAAAATTACATCAGCACCCTTAAATCTACAGTTGTTCTCTAGTTTCATATCAGCAGTTTCTTTCCATAATCAAACTTCTGGGAAATAATCTTTAAGTTTTCCTTAGGAACTGTGACATCCTAAGGTGAGTATTAAAAATTTCAGAATGCTTTCCAAATACTTTAAGAATACTTGGGTGTTTATTTGTGCATTTTTAGAGTAATGTTTTGATTAAAGCACTGAAGTGACTCTTGTGTGTTTAAGAAAAATGTGGAATCCATCAATATTGCTAAAGGTATTTTGAGCTTCCATTTCATTTAGAGTGCATAGCCTATATGGGGATAGCATTTCTTGCCTTTTAAGAAGCATAGTACTTACATTTCTATGTATATTGAGTAGTTATTTAAATTTTATCCTGTACCTTGTCTTTGCCTTGTCCTTTTTTTGTGCCATATGCTGAGAAGCTCCGAGAGTTGCTAAAATTGCTAACTACATATTTTGATTTTAGGCTGCTTTATTTCACAAGTTCTGTTTTTGTTGACCAGAAGTTCAAAAGATCTTCTTTGGCCCAGGCACCTTCCAGTCTCTTCTCTGGGCTGCCCTACCCCCTTTTTCAGTAATGTTTTTCCTCTTCAACAGCTACCAAGAACAACCTTCAGCAGCTTTTCCCAGCAGTCAGAGTGCTCACTCTGTTTTTCCTGCTCCCATGAATATCTCTGCTCAAGCAAAGCTGTGCTGCTGCCCTTCATTCCAGAGAGCATGAATCATCTCAACTTTGTATATTTCTGTACCTATCTATATAAAGCCAATAAGGATGGGGTGGTTCCAGTTTTGTTAGGCTTCAAGCCAACTCCAGAGTATGTAAAGTTTAATATTCTATGGATTGCACGCAAAGCAGGAGTTTTGTTTAATAAGAGAAGGCACAGGGTCAGCTCTTCTCCATGTCTCTTGTCCCCTGGTCTAATTTCTCTTCACATTAATTGTGCTAACTTTTCTTTAGCAAGGAAAGCATGAGTTGGCCTATGGAAAAAAATAACTGTCTTGTCCCTGCTTTTCTTCAGCCTCCTGTTAGGGAAACACTTCGGGAGTGGTGATGGAATATCCTTGTTGTGCCTGATGCCACTGTACCCACAGCATCTTCTCTGCTAAAACCTGGAGGGAAGAGCTCCCACTTCGGCAGCTGTGAGGCAGGTTCTCCTGCGTTCACAAGGTGAGCAGGACAAAAGAGGTGGAAGCTGCTTCCTAGTGAAGATAGGGCTTTTTTTGTCTAATTTGTTTTAAAGAGAGAAATTAATTGTTTGGAGGCCATAAAAGTTTTTTGACTATCTGATGCTTCCAGAAGAAGGTGGTCTGTAGAGCTGCATCTGTTCAGAGCTGGCTCAGTAGCTGTCTCCAAGGAGAAAGGCAGAAGTCATCTGGCACAAAACACTCTGCACAACTGAAAATGACAAGCTTCTCATTCTTATGAAATGAGTCCTGGCACAGTTAATATACACACAGAACAGTCATCAGTGTTCACTTCCAATCTCTGCAAATTGCTCAATGATTTCTTCAAGACTTGCTGAGGTAAGGAGTGAGAGGGCCAGGAGAAGGCTTGAGGTAGTGGAGGCTCAGGATCATGTTACACAGATTGGGTCCTTGTGCTAAGTAAGATGTTAAACTCGGGAGTCTAAGACCTCAGACACTGGAGACTGAAGAAGTTCTTAATTAACAGATGGTGGAAGACTCTACATTTCATTTACTGCTGTTCTAAAGCACTGGCTTCTAACCTCTTGCAGCATGTAAACCTCCAGTGTTTCACCTCTGTAAGTAATCTAGCAGATAAGGGCTTTTTCTTAACCATTCTTCTTCAGACTTCGAGCAATGGCTGATCCTTCTTAGACAAAGCATTTGTTTTCAAATGCATCTTTTCAATTGCTTTTCTGTCTTAAGGGACATGTTAAAAATGAAACTCCAGTCAAACTGAATACCTTCAACATGAAAGATCCTTGCGTTTGTGTAATGCTCCATCCCTTGAAACTACTTACTTTTGCTTAAATCCATGTGTTTAACCTGTTGGATCCAAAATTGTTAGATGAATTAGGCTACTTTCATCAAGCTTTTGCTTGGGAATTCATGAGCACAAGCAGTTTCCAAGAGGCACTTCGGAAGGTTATTTAAGGAATACTCATAAAAAGCATTATTTCTTCACAATGCCACAGTTGGTTCAATAGCCTTTTCTCTCATGCCAGTGCATGGACTTTTGGAGCATCATTTTACAACATTTTATTAATGTTTCTTCACTCTGTTTTCATTAAATGTGGTGGTGTTAATTGTGAACTGCTAACCAGGATCAGACTTGAACTGAGGTTTTCATACCAGTAGGATTTCTTACATACATAGTGTTCTCAGAAGTAGCTGAATAAATTAATAGAAACAGTTCACTTACAAGATAAGCTGGTTGCATTTCTTATCAGAAACTTCATGCCATAATTAAGAAATGGTTAAATATAAAACCTGCTGATGTTAATAGTTCTTTAAGTCATGTGTTGTAGTTGTGTGTGATCATAAGTAGAAGTTAACAGGGTTGTTTGCCATAATTTTAAAATCTGAAGTGCTTAGAAGTTCAACTAGCCATTTATGAGCCCATTATGAAGTGCGTTATGAATATAATCATGGAGATTGTGACTTAAGGCCCATGGCTATTCAATCACTCTCTTGCTTTGAACTTTGCTTTTCTATCCTGATAATGGAGGACGTTCTCATCTTGTTCAGAACAGAAAAGCTTAAAAGTGTCGCTTTTAAGTGTTGATTCAAGCAACAAGATAGTGACAGGCTTTCTTGATTATGTGGATTTTGCATTGACTTTCAGGTTGAGTACAGTTTATCACAAGAGGATTTTCTTTGGTTTTTAAGTGAGCCATAAATTGCAAGTTTTGTGGGCAGTGAAGCAGCCTTTAACTTAGGGTACCCTATGTCCAAGGACAAGAGCTGGCCTGTGTCCATTTCAGGAAGGGTGCCTGAGGTCAGGCAGTTGAATGAAAACTGGAGAGCTGAGCCCCTGAGGAGTTGGTAATTGAGGCTTTGACGTAGCTGCCCATAGCACCTTCCCAGTCACACCTCGCAGGGCTGCGTGGAGGAGAAGGGCAATCAAACACACATGGTCAATCTTAGCACCACAGGGTACTCTGCATCCTCACTTATAACCCCAACGAGTTTCAAAAGAGGTTCACATTGCACAGTGGTGCAATATTGCTGCAATAGTGTAGTTTTGTACAAAAGGTAACAACATGTGGTTTTGTATATGGTGGTTCTTTGAGAGGAGTGAAGTATTTGCCAGTACCTGCTGAAATTTGGTACATCCTTATGAAAGAAATACTCCTTAATTAAGAAAAGACTTCATAAAATTCTGAAGTATCTCTTCATGATTAATAGAAAAAGACAAGATGTTTCAGAACCTTGAGACAAGTTCCTCAATTTAAGTATGCATTACTCAGCCAAAACAATGTATTAGACCCAAGTATAAATATACTTCCAGTGTGAACATGGATCAAATTGGGAGGATGATACATTGATACTCTTTGTTGTGGATTGTGTTAGAAAGGGACCGGTCAGGCCTTGCAAGATGCTGAACATCTTTCTGATGTTGTAGCACTGCTACCAGCAGGTCAGACCAGGATTGTCAGTGCCACTGCTGTTCCCTCCATCTGCTACGTTTTACCTTTTTTTTTTTTTTTTAATTGCTGGAATGTTATTTTAAATTTTTGTGTCATTGCCTAGAATTAAAGATGTGGAACACATTTTATGTGAAGAAGATAGTTTAAGTAAAAAGGTAAATGTGTGTCTTTCTATGACAGTATTGTGCCTCCCAGACACAGGCTGTTGTCTTCAATTCTCCTTCACTTTCAGTCGCTGCCGAATCTGTCTCATGGTGAATTAATTGTTTTTAATTTCACAGGACTGCAGTGATGAGCTTGTGGACTCAGGTCCTTTATTTGAGACACTACTGGGTCTGATGCACATTTTCAGCCAGTTTGTAGGCGTTTTTACACTGATTTAATTGTTGATAAGGTGGATATTCAATTTACACTGGAATTTGTGAGAGGAGGATTTCAGTGGTCAGTCTATATCCATGGTGGAGGAGTTTAGAGACTGGTCCATAGAGCCCAGCTAAAACCACGGGAGTAGGTTACTTTAATTGCAATCCCATCTAAAAGATCATTGATTCAGGAGAAGCAAATATTGAACATCTTTGCCACACCGCAGAGGTGGCCTGTTCAAGATCCAGCTCTAAAATAATCTGGATATGGATCAAAACTACTAATACAGAAATAGATCTTTCTGTTCTAATTCTAGATGGAGTCACCAAGCTCAAACCATCTGTCTGGGAAGATGTAGTTTGATCAGCCATTCAGGAATACTGCATTCATTAATTTCAATAGCCAGGCATAGCAAATGGGTTTAAAAATATGTAAGGCTGAGAGGCAAAGACCTCTGCACTGATCTGATGAGTGCAGCACAAAAGCTTGGTACTGCATGAGGTCTGGTTTGGTTGTGAGTTTGGTTTAGTTTCATGAGATAATAAGAAACAATGCATTGCTTTCTGTAAGCTTTCTAGGATGTTCTTGAACATGTGTTGCTTAAAAATCATTAGGAAAAAAACATTTCTGAAGCTGTGTTAGCTTATTAGAGCTTTTCATCTGTGCAGACTGCATAGGCAGCTTGTGAAGAAGTTGGGATGCCAGACCCAGAGCTATTTGTTTTTTGTAGCTGCAGAATATGATTCAAATATGGCATTACTGGCTGGCCCATTTTTGAAGTTGCTGCCAATTAATCTTGCTATATATTTAACAACAGCGCAATCTGGGTGCACATTCTAACTTGAGTTACGGGGTTTTAATTTGTTGAATAAACTCCAGTGGATGCTCTGTTGAATAAACTCCAGTGGATATTTACAGATATCATTTGTGTGTTACTTAATGAGGTATAACCCAAATCATCACCATGCAGTTCAGAAATAGAAGGCAACAGCTGTAATTCTGAGGAGTTGCAGGTCATGAGTTCAAACCTTGAGATTAAAGGGATGACTTTTACCCTACTGTCTTTACTTTGTCATGCTTGCTATAAGTAGATGTCAAGGCCCTCTGGTTTATAAACCACTGAGCTTATATTTCTCTGTCTTATTTTAATTATTGTTATTTTTAGTTAGTGAATCTGATCATTTGCCTCTGCTGATATTTAAGTATTACTGACTTAAGTGGAAACAGGATTTCCTGTGGTGATTAAAACCACAGGTGCTAGGATTAAGGAAGGCCTTTTTTTCAGTGGCATATAGACTAAAACTGGAATGATACTTAGAAGATTAGTGTGGCATCCTCAAGGCTGACAAGCAATCTTAGGAAAGCACATGAGGGGATCAAACTCCAGGAGGTATAACCATGGGGAAATTTCTCTCAAAGTTTTTATGAAGACTTCAATCTTAACTGATTCAAAGCTGGAAATCAGCTACTGGAAGCAGAAACCTCTTTTGATTCAGCACTGATGTGTGCAGCCCTTATGGGAAATGTGTATGTTTTTAGGATATGGGGCTTAGGCTATTGATGCTTCCCTAGACCCCTAATGTCTGGCTGTACTCTGTGGAGACAGGGTGCAACTTTACTGGAGAGAAGCTGTTTTAGGAGTTGTAAAATCCCAGCCATGTAAAATGTGAAGAATAATGTAGCACTGAAATACAGACTAATGGTGATGTTTCCTTTGTTCCCTTTTTCCTCTTTTCCATAAGAATTCTCCCCTTCAGATTTTAATCATTCTGGCTTGAGATACTGTCTAAAGTTCCAGTGTTGTTGTTTTGGGGTTTTTTTTGTGGTCTTTAGTAACAGTTTTTTCGGGGTTAATTTCATTCTGGATGTCTTTGATTAAGCTGCAGTTTTAAACACAGACTATACACTGCTATGTGGACATCACAGCTTTGTGTTCTTACTTGTGATGGTGGTAGATGATGCCATTCCATAAGTTCTCAGAGATGACACCTGAATGGCTTTTTGGATCAGATCCTGTTGACTACTCATGACTGTTTCCACTGAAATTATTAAATCTATTTGTAGGAACAAGAACTTTTTTATGTATATAGATATTTATGTACGAATATATATTTATAAATACACAAAAATGTGTGTGTCTATAAATAAATATAGAAATAAAAGTTCTTATTCCTGTTCTATATTTGTTCTATATATATTTAAAAGAAGTTCTGGTTCACACAAATAAATTATCTCTTTATATATATATATCAGAAACATACCTCTGATTTGCAAGTTGACAAGTTGTTACATATGTATATATGGGTAGCAGTCTTGCGTGTCAAGCAGCATGTTCTATAAAATAGCCTTTATCTTCTGGAACATGAGTGCTGCAGGAATGGGCTGTGGTTGTGTGAAATGCAATCCTGGGCCAGTGGGGCTGCTTGTGTTAGTAAGGTCAGCAGGGTTTGCTCTCAAATTCATCCAGGCGTTACAGCACACACTAATGAAATGTGCAGCAGAGAGGTATGGACTTCTACTTCACTAAGGATAATAAACAGTAAAATCTAAGGTTTTATTATGGTATATATTACAATTTTCCATTATTTGTCACCTCCTCTTTGCCTCACCTTTATTAGGTGCCACCTTGGCTCTCCGAGTTGAACCTTTATGCGTGTATTTTTATAAGAAGGAGAATTCAAAAGTTTTCTTTCCCTAGCACCCTGCATCAGAATGACTGAGATTCTACACGACCACAGTTACGGCTGCAGATTTCTGTGCGTGCCACAAAGAATTAATTGTGCAATCATCCTACACTCGTCATCAGCGTGAGAATTTACAAAAGTCACCTCTTAACTTTTAAAAGTTATTCCTCTTCCAACAATGTTCTTTAGTTTATGAAATGTGACCAGCCACCTTACTTAATGGCCTGGTCGTCAGCAGTTTTAGAAAGATTATTGCCTTTGTATTTTGCACGGCACATTTGCGTATAACCAAAACAATCTAAAAAGAAACCACAAATTGTAAAATCCTGACCACATAATTTTTAACTTAATAGGAAACATGAAACCTTTACATTTAGTGAAGTAACTTTCCAGGTGTCCCTGTTTTTCTAATAAACAGTCAGTATTTATTAAAAAAAAATGGATACGTAAAAAAGACAGTATTGTATTGAATTAAAAGTGCCAAAACAGATAAGTTCTGTTCTTTCCCCATATGCATGCTAAGAGCCCATTCCCACTTTTTGACTTACAAAGCTTCCACTGACAGCAGCCCCACAGGACAAGGCCATTTCACAGAGGCACAGGGAAGAGATAAACGTAAGCTGAGTTAACCTTCAGTGTCTGATAATCCCAGCAGCTTTTGAAACTAATAGGTAGTCATCAATAAAAGCTGTTATGGAATGAATAAAAACTAAAAAGCTTTGCAAGGTAAAATACAAAGCCATAATTGGGATAACAGTCACAAAAATTAACAGTGGAATGAAGAAGCAGAATTACCTCTGTAAAAGGTCACGTTATAGTTGAATTCTGTGATATTAGACTTTATCCAGCTTTGTAAAGTGCCAGCAGTTTGGTTCTGCCATTTCTGACAATTTTTGATTGCCTCTTCCATGTGTTCCTCACTTTACCAAGGTAAAAAATGACACCTGTTTGAGTCTAGTTTGCAGGACTTCTGTGGCAAAGAAAGCCTCCTTAAATGTGCAAGGGGGAGATTTTAGAACTAAGACCAGATCTATCATGATGTATATGTTCCAGGTATTTTCCATTTAGATGACATAATGGAAAGTTGATGTTTATGAATGTGGATGTGTATTTGAATGATTTGGCTAGCAGGTAGGTGTCCCTTCCTGGAGCAAACTGGAACAGCTCAGGCATGTGTGGTGGGCGTCTGCAGCTGCTGGGGTTTTAGCCCAAGTGGCCAGGGCTTTTGGACTGGAGTATGCACGCCCAGGAAGTTCTGCATGGCAAAAACATCACCATGGTGATGTCGGGAAGTTTTAGGGAATCCAGCTTTGCTGCAGTCATAAGGCAAAAGGGAGGCATGCACCTGGGTAAGTCTGACACCCTATGTCACACTAAAAGGGTCAGAAGAGAAGCAAAGGGTTTTTCTCAGATGATAACAAACCCAAGATTTATCTTAATTATTTTCTTTTTTATTTTTTTTTCCCCTAGATGGTCTTAAAGACACTGAGGAATCATTGCCAAATCAGAAGGAATCTCAGCAACTTCCAAAATCTAGTTGGACTGGTTTGCTGTCAGCCTGGCTGGATCTCTGGCAGCTTACAAGGAGGGTTCTGCAGCTTGGACCTCCTGCAGCTCCGTGGGCAGTGAGGCCAGCTGGGCACTGAACACATGGGGGTTGATGGCCTCCAGCAGGGCATCCCTAAGGCTTCAGGGTTTGTGAAAGACTGCACAGTTTAGGCTGGTTGGGTTTTTGCTTTTCCCCCCACCACTAATAAACTTTCAAGGATCAAAACACTTTGTAATCTGGCGAGTTGTGTCTGCAGAGGGATCCTGAGAGATGGGGAGTGAGTTCCCTGCCTGAGGAGGGTGTCCAGCACTGTCCCCATCACTGCTCTGAAGCCCTCAAGGTGAGTGGCATGCAGAGCCAAGTGTTACAGTGCTGCAGTTGCTGTATAAGGAATTCCTTCGTGGTTTTGGCCGTAGCTTTTGGAGGAAATAATTTAATAATCCTTTTCTTTAGAAGTATTTGTGGTTGAGGTACCTCATGTAACAGAGCTGATTCCTTAGCTGGCTAGCTGTGGAGCTGTGAGATGTAACAGCTCAGGGAACTGTCCCCTTGGTTTTGTACAGGTGTGCTGCAGAAGTGAAACCAGCTGAGTCTACATGTTGAGCTTGCTTGTTTATTTGAGTAATTTTGGAAATGTTGCCATTCCTGACACTGCAGCTGTGTTTTTGAGGTCAGTAGGAGCAGGACATTGACATGTACAGCAGTAAAAGAGTGATGTTGTGGCAGAGAGGTTTAATCTGGCCTTGCAGGAATTCGTGGATTTAAGTGGAAAGCACTATTAACTCTTGCATCATGAGGATGCAGTCTTGGTTGCGTGTTGGGCTGTACATACCCACATGCCGGTAAAGAATGAAGTTTACTTTTAGAGTCTGTGTGTATACACATACCTGTCAAAAATATATTTTCGTAGCTCCTCCATCTCTCAGAGAATGCCATCGTCGCTGGTACCCACAGCAGTCCGAGGTGAGCTGGCTGTGTTGGCACAAGATTCCCCTTGGCAGAGCCCTGCCAAGGCAAACAGCGTGTGGCAGCTCCGTGCTGCTGGGTGCCTCCATCACCCCAGCACACAGCCACAGCTGCTCACAGGAAGCGCTTTTCCTCGCTGGGAAGGAAAAACTCGCATTTAATTTGGGGACTGGCATTCTCCAACTTTGGGAAACGTCTGAAAATTTTGCAGAAAGAAGATCACTCTTGAGGTGTGGTCAGCTGGAGGAAGCCTTCGGTGGTGTTCGGCTGGTTTGTGTCTTCCTGATTCTCAGTGTGCTTCCAGGTCCCAGTCATGCTACCTCCTTCCTCCTGTGTGTGTTTATCCCTAATACCACTGGCGATGGCTGAGCTGTTCCTGGGAACACCTATGGCCCTTCCAGTACCTCTTGTACATCTTTCTTCATCTCTGAAAATAGAGGTTCTTCAAAAAACAGCCTTGCCCCACTTAGGATGAAGTTATTGGAAAGTTCTGGCAAGTAAAACCTGTGATAACTTAATTCAGAAGGGAATGTAGAGCTAAAACGGGTGAGAGTAAAGAAAAAGACTACTTGATCACTTTTTAAAGTTAATGTACAGTGGTGATAAATGAACTGTAAAGGAAAAGCTTTATGGCATTAAGTTGAGGGATGCCTAGTAGACTGTGGAGTGATTTCCCTGAGGCAGAGTAGGGTATGGATGGAGGCTGTGATGTTTGTTGGCCAAAAGAGGCAGCGGAAAAATTGAATTACAGGCATAACCAGAGCATTTGGGGCTTGAGAGTTTCTGTCAAGTGCAGATGAGGATGTATTTGCACGCTTCTGACAGGAGAGGAGACCTCGGCGAAGGAGCAAATCCTCCTCGTCTGTCGACTCTCCCTCCTTGGCCGGTAGTACCGATTACCAAGGTATCCAGGGAACAGCGAGAATTGCCCAAAACACACTTGGACGCGAAACTGAGGGGCAGTGCCGCGGAGCGTTCTGTGACAGAGCAGCGGGCAAAGCTGCCCCGCAACCTTGAACAGGAACGCGTCTGAGCGGTGTCCAAGAGGCGTGTTATTCTTCCTCTAACGCCGGAGTGCTATTTGGCCCAATTACTTTAATAATAGGTGCAAGGAGCACTAAAGCCTTTATTTAAAAAAAATAAGTAAAATAAAAGCCTGGCAGGACTTTTCTTTTTCTTCTCGGCTCCGGGCTGCCTCGCCTCGCCTTGTTCCGGGCTGAGGCACCTCGCTAGCGGCCGGGCTGCGGCGAGTCCCTCGCCGGTGGCGCGGAGGGGAATAAATAGCCGGGCGGCGGCGCGGAGCCCTCCGCTCCCGCAGCCCCTCCACGTCACTTCGCAGCGAGCCGAGCACGTGGGGCGGGGAGATCGTATAAATCTCCCTCTCCCTGCGCGGCCGTGATGTTATCTGCTGGCACCCGTCCCCTCCGCGCAGGGAGAGCCGAGGGGCCGGGGGCGGCAGGCGGGGGGCGCCGGGCGGAGCGCTAGAGCCGCCGGG